>JAMLFT010008568.1:0-13574 GCA_026544285.1 Pachyrhizus erosus | reverse complement strand
ATAACATGTTAGTAAAAAATATATTTTAAATTCATTATTAATTTAAAAAATTAATAAAATATTAAATATTTTTATAAAAAAATAAAAGAAATAAAAAATAGATTATATTTTAAAAAAAATCATAATATTAATTATATTTTTAAATATGTATATAAATTGGAAGAACCGTACTTATGCCGGCATTGACACTAGTTCATGGAGAAATTCTGAAAGGCGGTGTGCGCCACGTCAGCATGCACGCCCAACTTTAAAATGCAAAACATATATATTTGCTTACGCCCCTTGAAATGAAGCAAGGAAGCATAACACCCAATGTTCCCAATTATCATTCAATTTCCATAACCCGAATCCACCATCCCTCTCTCCCTAAGAAGAAAAACAAAACGACACTTGATCTGCGTAAGCATCGCAGCGCACATGGCTCCACCGTCCACGACGCCTTCGATTTTGTCGTCAACTCAGAGGTACGCCGCGGGCGCATTGTTCGGCCTGGCTCTTCACGAGGCTCAACTCAACCAAACCAACCCTTTACAATTGCCCGTTTCGGAGGACTCGCTCTTTGAGGAACGAACCAGTAGTAGCTCCAGCAGTGACTCCGTTTCCGAAGACCCGGATCTTTGGGTCCACAGCAATTCGGGTTTGCTCCGCCCCGTTTTTAAGTACGTTTTGATTAACCCTAATTTTAGGGGAATCCAGTTAGTTAATTTGGATCTCAGAATCTGAATCCGAACCTGAACAGGTTTCTAGATATTGATTCCGCTGCGTGGTCTGGACTAGAGGAAACCGCTGGTTCTTCTTCCGCTACGCATCATGTGGGCCCGGTATGCGTCTCTACCTGTTCCTCATTCGTATAGAAATCACGCGTTGGTGATTTGGTTATTCTAACACAGGAGTGCTACTGACATACTCTCTGATTCCTTGCTATGACGTACTTTCTTTTATTGGTTCAAATTGTTGAAAACTACGAAATCACTTAATTATGGAGTAAAACTCGTATAATTTTGTGATTTCTAAGAAGTTTCAGCCAACAGTGAAATGCGTGTTAAAAATAATGTGTTGCTAGCGTTTCTTGTACTAATATATTGCTAAACGAGAATAATAATGCATGTGAATGTTACAGTTCTTGAGGTTACTTTCACAAGAATTGGATGATGGTTCTCCCCAAAGGTTAGATCAAGAACTTGCTTTGTCAAGTGCGGTTGATGGGATTGCACTTGACATGCGGCGAAACTTGGAGTCTTCCGAGTCTAAAAGAGAGAAGCTTCGTGAATACGAGCATCAATGTCGTGAGAAGCTTTCAATTGATGGTGTTCAGCCTCATTGTGAAAATGTAGATGGGCATTTGGAACTTCAGGAGACAGATGCTGCTCCTTTAATTGACTGTAAAGAGACGCAGCAGGGATCTGTTGATTGGAAAATTGATGAGAGACCAATTGAGGAAGTAACGATGCTGAGTGATCAGCGGAAGGTGACAGTTCTGTATGAACTTCTGTCTGGTTGCCTGTCGAATTTGGGTGATGATATTGGGCGGAGAAGGAAGGGCTATGATGCTCGACATCGTGTGGCTCTGCGCTTGCTGGCAACATGGCTCGATGTCAAGTGGACAAAAATGGTTTGTTTGATGAATCTTTTAGTATATAACTTCATGTGGTTGTCTGATTGATAAATAACTTGTCATATATTGGAGATCATGAGATGTGAGTTCCATGGTTTGAGTTACCATGCTGGATTGTAGTGAACCTTGCCTATATTCGCCTTGATTTCTAAGCTGCTTGCATTGAAGTTAAATGTGATTGTAAATGTTTGTATGTTATAAGCTATGTTTTTGTATTTCTCAGTTATTAAGATCTCTCATATTTATTGGTCTGGTATCTTCTAAGGATGAAGATGGATATTGGCTTTGTAGGAGGCCATTGAGACAATGGTTGCTTGTTCTGCAATGGCTTTTATTAAAGAGCAAGAATCAAAGAAAGAAGAAACTCAATCAAAAGAAAGCAAGTGGTCTAAATTGAAGCGTGGTGGTATAATTGGTGCTGCTGCATTAACTGGGGGAACTTTATTAGCTATTACTGGTGGTATGGATTGGAGACCTTGTTGTCTTTTGTAACTATATTGTGGAATATATAATTTCCAGATGAATCAATTTTTGCTGGATAAAATTGTTTCTGTTTTACCATTCAACAGGGTTAGCTGCACCAGCGATTGCTGCAGGTCTTGGTGCTTTAGCTCCAACTTTGGGTACACTGATCCCTGTAATTGGTGCAAGTGGATTTGCTGCAGCTGCTAGTGCTGCAGGAACTGTTGCTGGTTCTGTTGCTGTTGCTGCATCGTTCGGAGGTTTATATTTTCCTATAATATATGTGATTGGATTAGCTAGAATTAGCTAGACTTTGCTCATGCCATGTTTCTGTATCTTTCTTTCCCTCACTTTTAAAGTTTAGTGTATAGTTCAGGCCTTAAGAGTATTGTTAGGATCACCAAGTCATTCTTGACATGTTCATGTGTCTAATTGTTTTTAATGTTCAATTTGAGGATTAGAATGTGTCCTCAATAGGAAGTTTTCTGTGTTGCATGCTGGTGGACAGGTAGATAGGTGTCGTGTGATGAAATATGTTATGATGATGGATGTATTCTGTTATTGTAATTATCAATTTACATGCTTACACTAACTGCTTGAATAAGATTTCCACTCAGACTGCAATACAATCTTTAGTTCATCATCTTTTGACTGTTCTGAACAGGATATACAAAGGTACAGGAGAGTTTGTGTTTACTTTAGGAAGTAACAGGTAACTAAGTGGAGGAGTGGTGCAGGCCCATTAATATCTGATATATCCTGATCTGTGACGACAGTAGATTTGACTTCTTCACAGTATATGGTGGTTGTTATCTGTTATTGTGATAAAAGTTGCATCTATAGGACAATTGACTCCATGATCTTGCAGTTATTTTCCTTTTTTAAATGATGAAAAATTTTGTGTATCTCTTTGTTCTACTTCTGCCAGCTGCTGGAGCTGGACTTACTGGAAGCAAAATGGCTAGGAGAGTTGGGAGTGTTGATGAGTTTGAATTCAAAGCTATAGGAGAAAACCATAACCAAGGCGTAGGTTTTGATATCTTTCACATCCTTGTTTTCTTGTGATCATGCGTGAACATTGTCTCACCTTTCTTGTAGCATCAAACGATATCTCTGCACTTGATTATTGTTAAGAGAACAAATCAGAGGCATATTGTGCTGAATCCATGTGTCTGAATACAATATGGATGAGTTTATATAGGCTTATTGAATTAATTACACATAAACAGAGAATATTTGGTTTCCACTAAATTATAGACTAATACCTATAAACTACATTTATTACAATAAATGCTGATTGATTCTCAACAGTTATTATTTTAAATTAGATTCTTGTTGAACTTCTGCTTGCAGAGGCTAGGGGTTGAGATCTTAGTCTCTGGATTTGTCTTTGAGAAGGAAGACTTTATAAGGCCATGGGAAGGACAGAACGACAACTTGGAGAGGTACAATAGTGAATATTATTCTTCAATAATACAATTATCATTGGTCAAGGAAGGTGGTTTCACCTTGGAATTTTTTATGTTGATACAACATGTTGATGGAAATTACTGTTACATTGAAATCACCTTATATTTTGGTTCAGTTTATTTTATTTTAGAAACTGTGATTTTATTATTCTTATGATTGATGGTGATGATCCCTGCCAAAAAATGACCTTTCATATGGTCTTGCCAAAAGTTAGGTATGCGCTGCAGTGGGAGTCCAAGAATCTGATTTCTGTGAGCACTGCAATTCAAGATTGGCTTACTTCAAGTAATCGGTTTGGATTTTTGGGTGCTGATCAAACTAAGTTATTTGTTTATAAGAAGTACTGTGAATGATGTTCATATTGCTGTGACTTGCATCAGGACTTGCAATGGAGTTGATGAAACGAGGGGCAATGATGACTGTTTTGAGCTCACTCTTAACTGCTTTGGCTTGGCCAGCTGCATTACTTGCAGCAACTGATTTTATAGACAGTAAATGGACAATTGCTATTAACAGGTGTAGTTTGTCTCCTAATTCTGTCTAGAATAGAACATTTGCTTGGTAGTGGGGAAGAAGCTTCTGCTTGTCAGAGGGAATCCTCTTGTCATAAACTATTAATCTACTTTAGAATCTTGTATTGTTAATCTTTTTTTTAGAAAATCTAAGCTGTCCATGAATTTAATGGATGGATATTCAAATCTGATCCATGTATATAATTTGTTTTAATTTGGTAATTATAAAAGTTATTTCTAAAAGTATTGGTTTAATTGATTGATCATTGATATTCATGCGTATTAATATACAAAGCTGAAAGCTGATGTCGAGAGCCAAAGAGTATCCACTAGTGTTTTTTTTTCCTTGATAAAAGGTGTTGTTAATATGATGGCTTCACCAACTAAATGAAAAATTTGTTGAGTGGTTTCCTTTCTTTGTTTACTCTTTAGATCTACTTGCTGAGTTAATCTTGATTTTCAGATCAAACAAAGCTGGTAAGTTGCTTGCTGAAGTATTGTTAAGTGGATTGCAGGGAAATAGGTATTTGACTAATTCCAGAATTTCTTTTACTCCTGCTCCAAAGAAGTTGTAGATGATGTATTATTATTGATCTTTGAATTTCAGGCCTGTGACACTTATAGGTTACTCACTTGGGGCAAGGGTTATTTTCAAGTGTCTACAGCATTTGGCTAAAACTGAAAACGGTGGTAGGTATTTCCAGTTTCATCTTCTTATCTTTGTTTGTCCTTGACTTGTTTAGATTATTTGACTCTATTAAATCATATTCTTTTTTGTTTTTTCTGTTCTTTAATGTTTTTAACTCCATTGATGGATGCATATAATTTCATGTCCTTGTGTACACTTTCCATGTTTATCCATTGAATGAAGTTACCGTATTACTTTTAATGCCTTGCCTGCTTATTGGCAGCTGAGCTAGTAGAAAAAGTTGTACTTCTTGGAGCACCCATCCCAATCAAGGATGAGAACTGGGAAGCAGCTAGAAAGGTTTGTGGGGCATTTAATTTTTCACTTAGTAGAACTTTCTCATATTTTTTGTTAAACTTTTCTAACATCCTTGTATTCTGTAGATGGTAGCAGGAAGATTTGTAAATGCTTATTCAAGGAATGACTGGATGCTTGGAGTTGCCTTCCGTGCCAGGTATATGATAACATAATGGTAAAATTTCTGCTAAGTTGTAGATACTTTAAGTTGGTTCCCACTATCATAGCCTTATGACTGATTAATGCTTGCAAAGGTTGATAAAAGAAACGAATAGCGTGAACTTGTATGCAAGCTTTTGTATGCATGAAGGTTCTCACCACATAGAGTGTGTTTGGATTACAGTTGCATTTAACTGAATCCACGTTAAACTCAATCCACAACTCACATAGCTTCCGTTTTTGCATTGGAATGTAAAATGTTTCCGTTCAACGTGGATAAACCGGTTATCCAAACACATTGATAATCTTTGGACCGAATTTTTGTTTTGTATTTTTATGCGTGAAGTGGAAGTCTTCAGTATGTGGGCAGAAAACAGCGTTTCTTGTGTTCATTAACACCATTTCAGGTGTTGATCTGGACCAATGTTTCTTTCGTGGTTCGTCGTCAATTTTCGCATTAAACCTTTTTCGTGTGTGGTACTTGGCATTGTCTCACCCAACATAACATTACTATATGATGATTATGTGGGGTCTGCCCTGTTCTTTTATTGGAGAGAAAGCGAGGGATACAAGGTGTTACAGTCATATCATACAGAAGTTTTCTACTTAAATGTATGGTTAAGCTAATCTGTGGAGTTGTTATTATTTGCCTTTGTTTTGGTAAAATGTAAATCGATTTAATTTTAGAAGAATTAAATTTTGTAGACAGAAAGTAAAAAATTATTATTCAGCATTATATGTTTTAAATTTTGAGCAGTCTATTTACGAAAGGATTAGCTGGAATCCAACCTGTCGATGTTCCTGGGATCCAAAATGTAAGATGTTTCTCCATCCTCTTTGCTAACGTCGAACTATTTTTCTAAGTTGCAAATCAATATGCCGCAATGCAATCTTTGATAAATTATGAATATTTATGTTTTAATGAAATGGGTGTTTGCTCTTTCTTTGCAGGTCGATGTGACAGATCTCATTGAAGGCCATTCGTCTTATCTGTGGGCTACACAAAAGATCTTAGACCAACTTCAATTGGATACATACTATCCTGTATATAACTGCATTTCTTGCATACACTGAACCTTCCATGGTGGCGCTGTTTCTCTGTTTACATTTCTTCTGTTAACTGTTGAAGCCATTGCCGGACCTCAGCTGCTTTAGAGTTTGACCCTATCCAGAAATTATGTATCAAAATTTAGTTGTTTATTACTATAAGGATGCATTACTTTTTTATTTCAAATGTAAAAATATTTATATTTTTATATGTTTTTATAAATAATTTGATATATTAACAGGGTTTTTACCATCTAATCTTATTCAACAACACATTTGAGTCTAAGTAAATGAAGAGCAGTGCTATTTGTCTCGATAGCAAATAGCACGAAATATATGGCATGACGTGGACCAATATTTTTTAAAATAAATCTTAATTTAAAATTAAAAGGTATAAAAATAAGATTTAACGGAAAACAAAAACTTCCGAAAAATGTTTCGAACTTGTACTTATTACTGGCATTTTCTTGAGTCAAGTGTGTTTAGATGAATATTTGTAAAATTGATTTTGGATGAAATTAATTTTGGTTAAAATTGATTTATAAATAAAGTAATTAACATTTGAATGTTTTTGTATTCAAGCAAGTTTGTCATAGAACTTCGCATAATTTTTTTAATTCAACATTTGTTTTTATCAATTCTAGTCAAACTAAGATTTACTAAGATTTTAAAATAGTTAATTTTATTTAACAACAGTCAAACACCTAAATTTTGATAAAATCAAGTTTGACTACAATTAATATTAGTTTTCATTATTTCTAGCGTGAAACCAAACACATTAAATTCCTTAAAAATCTGGCTAATATTTTTGTATAAATTATATATATATATAACACAGGCAAAATGTTTTACTGAACTAAATTAAAATTAAGATATAAAATTATTTGACAGTCAATATATAATTTTGATCGAATAGGTCTCAAAGCACCGTCCAGAAAAAAAATCTGGCAATTGCGATTCATTTTATTTTTGGTGGATGCCTAAGTAACTAAAATCTGCAAGGTTAAGAAAATTAACATAAAATTCAATACATTTACTCTAATAATTATGAAATTCCAACGCATTTTCATAAGAAATTGAAAAAACAAAAACCTTATTATTAAGAAGGTGTAATTGAATTACTTAAGCAGTATAAATGATAAATGAATTGTTATAAACTCTAATACTTACTTAACTTTGGAATTTGTGGTAACTCGTACACTGAAAGGAAGGGATCGCAAAACACAAAGAGTTTCCGTTTGTTTGCCTAACTCTAACGACGTGGAGCAGCTTCTCTCTAATCCTTGTCCTTCAATTGGTCATTGCTCAAGGTAACCGTCCATTTCACACTTCCCCAGGCCAACCAATACTTTTCTTTTTTCTTTTTTCTTTTTTCTTTTTTCTTTTTTATTTTTTCTTTTTCTCATTCTCAACCCATTCGATTACCCAGAACAGATAATAATAAATAAACGTGATTTTGGACAAACAAACTTCTGCGCTCTCTTCGTGCGGATATAAATCTGTTGTTTCGTTGTTTGTTCGATTTGTAGTTGACTTGCTGCCAAGGTTTCCTTCTGCGCCCCGATTTCAATTCCAAGGCTGAAATCGTTGTGCGGCTTTTGGGGTTTGTTCGTGGAATCAGAAATGGCCGCGGTTCGAAGGCGGGTGTGGCAATTATCAGGAATCCGAGGTTTTGGGGCTTCGAAATCAAAAGTGTCGTCTTCGTTCGAAAGATCAATATTCGATCCATTCACATTCCCTGTTAATGACACGAGACATTTTTCTCAATTGGTGAAATCCAACGGAAAACACTTGTTCCTCGTTGACACCTTGGCCCTTGTAATAATTTACATTCATGTCTCTTTCCCCTTTGTTTGTCTTTTATTTACTTTCCCTTTTTTGGATTTCACTTTTGTTTGCAATTCTGAAGAAGGGTGAGTGAGTTGCAATATTGCAAATTGTTTGCTTCAATTTAATAATGGCTTAATTTGTTTGGTTGATTTTTGGCATATAGGTTAGAAGACTGGAGGGGGAAGGAGTGCCCTCAAAGCAAGCTGAGGCAATAACCGCTGCCATAACTGAAGTCTTGAATGACAGTCTCGAAAATGTGTCTCAGTCATTAGTATCTAAAGGAGAAATGCAGAAAGTAAGACCCTTTGTTGCCAAATACAATCTTTTTTTTTTTGTGGTGTTTTGGATTTAAAATCTGCATTCGCATTGTCCCTTGTTAGTTTTATTGGTTTTAAAATGATAGACAGTTTGTACTAATGTGAGTAGTTTTGGCCAATTTTCTTATTAAGATTGAGATGATGCAAGAATCCAACCTGTCCAAGTTTAAAGCAGAGGTTCAGAGCTCGCAGGTATTCCTTAATTATGTGGATGTTATATGTGAAGTTTCAGGATTATGATTTTGGAGCATGTGGATGTTGTAGGGCTTGGTACTGGTAGTGAGCATGCTAGCTAGGGCTGAAGGAATGATTTGTGTGTTGCTTATTTTCATTGAAGGCAACAAGCATCCTATTTCAATCATAATTATACTTTCATGAACTATATAGTTCTGGATGAAAAATACCTTTTACATTTACATATTGATAGGACGTCTAAGTGAATATGTGCATCCTGCTTCTCCATGAATAGTTGAATGCAAAGTGCCCGCTGTTGTCTTTGTTCTAGCACAGGAATGAAACGTGCAAATGGCATTGCTTGATCATGTTCTCTGAAACTGAAAGTAATTAGAATAAAGACATAAGTTCTAGTTGATCAGGTTGTTCCTTCACTGTTCCTCTCCATCTATTTTTAGGCTGGCACTTCTCTCTCTTTTCTCTTCTTCCTTCCACTCACTTCTTTTCTTGTGGATGATCTTCTCTGTTGTCTCTAGTGTCCATAGCATAATGTATTTTGGTCCCTTTTGAAATTGGTGTGACCACGATGAATGATTCATTGTTGGATGTTTTGAAACAAATCAATTTTGTGATATAGCAGAAACTTATGATCTGATAGTTTGCTCTTCAATTTTTGTTGTCACATTTCATAGTCATGTTTTATTTATTTTAACTTTGTGCTGCATAAGATAGTCAATGACACGATCAAACCTCTGGGGAGAAGCTTGTTAACATATGATGTTTGTAAAACCAAACAGTGTGAAAAAGCAAGAGAAGAAAGCCAGCACAGTGTAATACATTAATGCTACATAAGATCAAACTACATAAATGACCACATTATAGATAAATACATAAAAGCATAAGTTCCTTAAGTGAAAACATTTCAAAATATATAATTTCTTCAAATCATTTGATCCCTTGAAAAATGTTACATTTAGGTTGGCTTCAAAAATAATGCATGAGTAGCATAGAGCACTGCTACTATTGGTCAATATTGGGCAGAAATTACATTTGATTCCAAACTCATTAACTCACTTCTTGACAAGAGTTTATGTGAGTTTACACAAGTTTATCCAGAAAAGTTTGACAACGAATTAACTCAGTTTCTCTACATAGAAATTAGAATCATAAACTTGTAAGAGTCTAGGAGTTAATTTGAGAGTCTTGGGGAAATGATTGTGATCCTGCTTAAGGTTTATCTCGTTTAATAATGGGAAAACATAAGATTAATTTAAAAACTGTTTAGTTCGAGAAAATGTTCTCTTTTTCATTTTCTGTTTTCATTTGTAATTACAAAAAGACTACCTTATTTTCATTTTGATTTTGTGTTTTTCAAATAATTGTATATGAAATAATAACATTGTTTTCAAATGGAAAATGTGGCTTTTTTATGATTAAAAGTAAAAACAGAAAACCTAATGGCCCCTAGTTTTTTCCAAATGGAAAGGTCCAACTCCTGCACCTTAAATTAATCATACTTGTTTGTACTTAATAGATATGTGGAGAATCTCTTTTGCTGTCCGTTTGAACATTTGTTTTGGAGAGTAATTCAAATGGTTGGATCATAATTTATGTATTGGCAAATACATACACATAGTATGTATGATTGTTTGTGTTGCATTATGTTGAGACATTTATGCTAGAAGAGCATCCATTTTACATTAAGAACTGCTTTATGGGTTTTTTTTCTTGCTCTTAACTTTTTCTTTATTCTTGTAGTTTTATTTATCTCAATTTGATTGTTATATTGATATTGATGATGTTGCTTTTGTTTGCCTGGTGCTGTAATACACTGAAAAACTTCTATTTCAGGGACACCATTTTTCTCTGTTACAACATGAGACTGAGAAGCTTAGGAATGATATAGAGAAGATGCGTAGTGAGTTGAGGTATGCTTTATCAGTTTTAACAATTAGCCTTGATCAATTACTATAGCTGTATTCATTTGTTTAGTTATGAGTTTTATGGTGCAATCACGTGTGTTGTGATGCAGATATGAGATAGATAAAGTAACTGCTGGGCAGCGATTAGATTTGAACCTTGAAAGGGGGTAAGAGTTCAGAATAAATATGTTCATGGTCAAAGATTACAGAACTTATGTTATATCGAAGTTTCTTTTTTCGCTGTTACTGCTGATCAATCACTAAAAATGCAGGAGAATAAGGGAGGAACTGTCTAATCAGAATGCTGAAACTAACAACCTGACAAACAAACTTGATAGGGTAAGCAATTATGTGACATATAAAAGTTTAATTTTCATCCCATGCCAAATTGGCAATTTTCATTTTAAAGACCCTGCTAAAATGCATATTCAGGAAATCCATTCTTTGAGAGCACAGCTGGAAGCAGCCAAATATGATGTCATCAAATACTGCATAGGAACACTTGTTTCGATCTCTGCCGTTGGTCTTGCTGTTTTACGCATCTTGATGTAAACGGATTGTATTCCAATTAACATCCACAAAAATGAGATGGAAAAGAATCAAGGATAGCTGCTTTGAAGATGTATCTTCTTTCAGAGAAACTATTGCATTACAATACTAGTTCAACTTTTTTTTTTTTCTTTGGTCAATACTAGTGGAGCTGAAAGGAACTAGCTCCGTTTAAGCACGAATTGGGCCTGTTTTTTAAGCCCCATTCTATATTCTTTCGTTAATTTATTTGCCATGCCTTTGGGATATATGTGCAATTTGTGCGTGGCTGTATGGTATGAATACAGTACAAGCACCTTGGATTATAATATGCCTCGATTCTTCTACCTAAGCGGAAGAATCTAAATGCTTGTTGTCACTGAGTCTATGCGAATAAGGTTCCTTTATTCGCTTCAAATTTCACAATATTGTACAATCGATTTTTAGGTATATTAGTGCATAATGTTATAAGCCTTTTTGTGTCTTCATTTAGCACCAATGAAGCAAAAAGAGGACGAATATATTCCCGGATATTGGTTCATTTCTCGTACCTGCTCATAGAATTAACTGTAACCAGGGATTTTAAAACCATTGAATGAGTCAGGCAGTGATTGAATTTTCGATGGTTCAGTTGAAGTTGAATTGTAATTGAATCAGTATTAATAAAAAAATAATAACAATATTAATGATATTAAATAAATATAATATAATAAGTTGTTTTTACTAAAAAATAATATTATATCTTGTATTTTGAAAACATGACACTTGTTAAGAGAGGTAGAGGTCTGTTTTTTAAATCTCAATATTGAGGAGGAATTATAATTAGTCCATGAATGCTAATTGAGGAATACTTCAAATTCATCCAAAATAAGATGACTGTATAACATAATTGAGAAATATTTTAAATTCATCTAAAACAAAATTAAAGTATAACATTCTATAAATTTTTAACATTCAATATATATGTATAAAAGGTCAACTTAAATGTGTATATCAATATATACGTTTAAATTTATATAAAATACAACAATGTTGATTACAACAAATTTATATCTAAAATAAAAGATGACAACTAAATATAATAAAATTGTAAAAAATCAAGACATTATAAATTATAAATTATACATTAATATAATGAACAAATATGTTTTTTCAAATAATAATAATAATAATAATAATAATAATAATTAATAAAATAATTTAAATCTGTTTGTAATTCTTATTAAATGTGTGTTTTTATTTATCTAAAAAATGTTTAACATTAAATAAAATAAAAAATATTTTTTTAAAATGTCAATTCAAACTGATTTTCTACAATGATTTTCATTGGTTTTGAACTAGTTTTCGATGGTTTTGAAATAGTTTGATTTTTTAGAGTTAGAGTTAACAAAATTGTCACCAAACTAGCTCTTGATCAAATTGATTGGTGTGATTTTTTAAAAAAAATTATAATTATAACATTCATTTACTTAAAGTATCATTTACTTTTGTATGAAGTTATGATCACATTTCAACTTTCTATTTGATACATACTAAAAATATTCTCGTCCTTGAAAAAAGAAAGAAGTTTGATTTTTTTATTTATTTATAAAAATCAAATATATGTATCAAGAATTTATAACAATTTTTTCACCTTGAATTACTCATTGAGTTACATCCCTTGGAACAAGAAGATTGATTAATAATATGCATTAGAATGCCTCGAATATAAATATTAAAAATGACATTCGAGATTACTTCATGATATGTTGGACAAAATTAGTTGAAATTTTATAAAATAGATGAAAACATATAAGCTAGAAGCTTGGATCTAAAAAGCTAAAAGTCTATAAACTAATTCATTAAATTGAAAATGATTAATGAGATTAATTAATAAATGTAAAGTAATATAAAAGGATATATTAAGGACATGTTTGATTATTTTTACACTTTTTTATTTTAAGTTGTTTTTACATGTTAAAATTTCACTTGACTCAACAATCAATTTTCCATTCAAAATCTACTAAATATTGGAAAGGTTTAAATAACCATGTGTTTCTCTATAAAAAAAGATGTTTTTAATTTTAGTCTTTTAAAACTTAATTTTTCGTTTTAGTCCTTGTTGTTAAGTAATAATTTTAATTAATCATGTAGCAATAATATTAGTAATTCATTAGTTTATCACATAATCAAAGAGTTAAATAAGATAATCATATGTATTATTTTTTATAAACTATATTTTTAAATCTTTCATCAACTAGTTTGACAACATCAATTATTTTGAATAAATAATAATTTAAAAATACAATTTAAAAAAAACTAACACGATGATTCTATTAGACTTTTTTATAATGTGACAAATCAATGAATTGTCAATATTATTATTTTATTATCATTTAATGTTACTTGATAATAAAAACTAAAACAAAAAATTTAAAGAACTAAAATTTAAACAAAAATATATAAAGGAAAAAAATAAAAGAAAATACTTTATTTTATAAGAATTAAAATATTATTTAAATTTATTGAAAAGTATTTCTAAAAAAAGTATTTTAAAAAATGGATATAAATAGT
>JAMLFT010008567.1:0-13575 GCA_026544285.1 Pachyrhizus erosus | reverse complement strand
GTGTGCTCTTCCGATCTAGTAAATTTTTAATTAATAAAAAAGTTAAAAAAAAAGGATTAAAATGTCTTATTTTTTATCAAATGATTTGAACATATAAAAAATTAAAAATGTAATTTACAAAAAATATTACATATTATTATTTTATTAAACTCATTTATAATATAATAAATTATTAAATTATTTGCATGATTTTTATATTATTTATTAACATTATTATTTAATAAGGAACTATAACCAATAATAGAAAAAAAAAACATAGGTAAAAAAATGCTAAAAACTTATTGAGGACCAAAAGAGAAATTTGTAAAAAGGTTAAGTAACAGTGAGTTTATATACATGAATTCAGAATTTGAAATTTTAGATCTGTCCTGAATCGAACAATGATGGATCTTTAATAAATAATTAATCGTATTTACTTTAATATAGAAAAGAAATATTTTTTAATGCTTGGATAATTAGTTGAGAGAATTAATTGCAAAGGATCTTTATCACTCGTATTCCTCTGCGCAGTAAACTTCAGAGTAAAGCATTTCATTAGTAATCACTTCCCCGTATCTCTACTCACTTTCTATTTGTTTAGATAAGAGATGTTGCTTCAAGCGTAACTAAGCAGAAAACGTAGCAGTAGGGATGTAAATGAGCTGAGTAAAACAATAAAAATTTAAGTTTCGTTTATGAAAAAAATGAATAGTTTAAGTTTTATTTATTTATTTAAATTATTCTAATTAAATGTTTGAGTTTAATTTGTTTAAAAAAATTAAAATTTAAAATTAATTTGTTTAATTCATTTTTAAATTATTTTTTAATTTATGAATTTTTTTAACATTATTTTTTAACTTTATCAATTTAATATTTAAAAAATATTTTAATATTAAATAATAGTGTAAGAAAAGAATACTAAATGATAATTTATAGATATATGTTAAATATAGGTATAAAATTGTGAGATCTATATAATTTTAATTTTTATAATATATAAACATATATGTATACGAATTATTCATAAGTAATTAATGTCGAATTTGTAAATTTTAGATTTAAATATTTAAATAATTAAGTTTAATTTTAAATTAAAATTATTTAATTAATTAAATAAATGAAATTTATTGAACATTTAATTAATAAAGTTTAAATAATTCATTAATAGTTTTACTTATTTTGCATCCGTACATAAGAGTTTGCATTTCTTTTCTTTTTTATTTCACATATTTATAATTTATTCAAGATCCGTGAATGACGAAAAATCTATTTCTTCGTATTTCAGGTCAACTATTTAAAATTTAGGTAAACATATGTTTTAGTTTAACGGTTTTTATTAAAATTGAACTTAATTTTTATAGTTTAAAAATGATTATTTTGATTATCCCTTTTATATAATTCGTGAATTTTGCTTCTCAGCTTAATATCTTAAATTCTATAAGAAAAAAAGGACGGAATTCATCCATTATAGAAAAAAAAAAAAAAAAGACCAAAGTCACCATTTTTAAAATATAAGAAACATGAGTAATTTTACTGAAAAATAAGAAATCTCAAACAGGATATGAATGTGAAGAGAAATAAAACATACGGATTTTGAACCCAAACTTCCGATGATTTTGAAAAAAGGTCTGTCCATATTCCATTTCACTATTCATTCAATGTTAATTTTATGAGTTAGATTCATATAATGTAATATACACATTAGAGGCGAGTGTAATCTACTCGCAATTTTTAAAAATGCTTATATCATATGTTTTCGTGATCAAATTATTAAATTATATATCCAAACACACCCTAAGTTTCCATCCTCTAACCTACTATCCATAATTAAAAGAATTAAAAAAAATCATGAATGGCATGGAATTGTTTTGAATACAAGCGTGATTGGATTCCTCCAAATACCTTTTACCAAGTATAATTCACCGAAATATTGGTGTAATGAAATTTACATAAGATCTGTCAAAAAAATTATATAATATTTCTTCTTAGTCCTTCAATATTTAACTAATTGAAGTTGAATTAAGTAAACTTAATCAAGGAGATAAACTCCTCCAAACACTAATTTAAGTATACAAAACTTAGAGCAAGACAAGAAGTTGGTTTCCACCCAAACCACCAAACATGGATATAGTGATGTAACAGTGAGTCATTGTTACCTGGGAAAGATTTAGAAGAAAATTAAAGGAATTTTTTGTGGAGAGGGGGTGGTGTGTTACAAAGGAAATATAGTTATAGTCAAGAGTGAAGTTCGTGCATGAAAAATGAAGGGCCATACAGAGTCAAAGGCTAACGGAAATGACCTCTCTATAAGAATAGTATTGCGAAAACTAGGGACACGCTTAGTTGTACACACTTATTCATGTTTTCTTCTTTTCTTTCTCTCCCTTCACACACACACACACACACACTTCCTAACCACAAACCCTCCCATTTTGTCGCCCATCTTTTCTTCCACTCAAACAACACATTCTATTTTCCACTTCTGTTAGCTATTGACATAAACACATAGTCACACACAAACATAAAAACCAAAAAAAAAAAAAAAAACTACACTCTTGTAGTTATCATTTCCCAATGGCTCCCTCCGACCAATCTCGCCACTCTCTTGTCCCTGGATTCTTGTACTCATCAAAAACACTGTCCCATTTGAATAATAACACCAATCGTGGGTTGTCACCTTCCTCCACCATTGCATCACATTCATCATCATCATCATTGTCACAGGGCGGGGCCAAGAGTCCTATGATCCTTTCACCCAAGGAGGGAATTCGTATGTTTTCTCCTTCCTACTATGCTGCATGCAGTGCCGGTGGCGTCTTCAGCTGTGGCCTTACCCACATGGCTGTCACTCCTCTCGATCTTGTCAAGTGCAACATGCAGGTTTTTTCTTTTTTTCCTTTTCCAATTCTCTCTTTCATTCCCTCTTCACCTTTCTACTTAAAAATGCGGCTTATGTAGTATCTTTTTTTTCAAGTCATATCATATGCTTAAGTGGGAGGAAGAATGAGCAAGGCTAGTATGCAAATTAATGTTTGTTTGTTGTTATTTTCAGATTGATCCTGTAAAGTACAAGAACATCACATCAGGATTTGGAGTTTTAATGAAGGAGCAGGGCGCTAAAGGTTTCTTCAGGGGATGGGTGCCTACTCTGCTCGGCTACAGTGCTCAAGGAGCATGCAAATTTGGGTTTTATGAGTTCTTCAAAAAGTATTACTCAGACATTGCAGGACCCGAGAATGCAATCAAGTATAAAACGATCATATATCTGGCTGGTTCTGCTTCGGCAGAAGTTATTGCAGATATTGCCCTTTGCCCCATGGAGGCTGTCAAAGTTCGTGTACAAACTCAGCCTGGCTTTGCTCGAGGTTTGTCAGACGGGTTACCCAAGTTTATCAAGGCAGACGGTGTTTCTGGGTATGCTTTTTGGTCTTTAACTCTCTCTATTGTTTTGTTTCTGCTGATATGCTATGAATCACCCATAGTTTCATTTGATTTACGTATCTATATCTCATACATATTTGATTATGATACTCTTAATACTTCACTTCACTTGTACGTACCTTTTGAAAGTATCTAAGCCTTTAAAAAAATTATGAAAATCTAACACCGATACATATCACATATAAAAACATAGAAGCATTGTCCTTGTTGAAAGAAAAATAGAAATTGTCCTCTTTATAGATCATTTCAAGATTGGAATGAGATTGATTTTATTCTATGTAAACAATAACAAGTTATTTAAATGACAATAATTTATGATTTTTATTTTATTTTAGTAATGTCTAATAAGTATATGTTTAATTTGGATTTACATAACTGAAATTACAGATCAATTATGTTTTATAGATTTTTATGTGTCTTGCACATATCATATCCTATATATTTTTAAAATAATTGAATAGTGATATTGAATACGTATCTTATTTGTATGTGTGCATGAGTTGATATATATCATAGCTTTAGATTTTGGAATAATATAATCCGAATTTGATTTATATCCAGGTTGTATAAAGGGATCGTTCCTCTTTGGGGCCGTCAAATCCCATGTAAGTTTGAACAATTCCATATTTTGTGTCCAAATCTCTGGTTGGTGGGTGTTATCACACGATTAGTCTACATAACCTTAGCGTTAATTTGGTTTATTCATCGAATGCCATTGCTTGATTGTTTTGGAAGAAAATAACTAAGAATTAATATTTTTCTTGATCATGCTTGTATTTTTCTTGTGTCGCAATACATAACACACTTGTGTGGGATGCAAAATTTCAATTTGTATTTTATTTTATTCTCCTATACACTTTTGTGTGGTGTCAGACACGATGATGAAATTTGCTTCCTTTGAGACTGTTGTGGAGATGATTTACAAATACGCAATCCCAATCCCAAAGGAGAAGTGCAGCAAAAATAAGCAGCTTGGAGTGAGTTTTGCAGCTGGATATATAGCAGGCGTGCTGTGTGCAATTGTCTCACACCCTGCTGACAACCTCGTTTCTTTTCTCAACAATGCAAAGGGAGCCACTGTTGGTGATGTGAGTGGATACATACACACACCACTCACATTCTGTGTTGTAATACTTAATTAGTTGTCTTTTAACACTTGATGGATTTACAGGCTGTGAAGAAGATTGGGGTAGTAGGTCTTTTCACTCGTGGACTTCCTCTTCGTATAGTTATGATTGGAACACTAACTGGAGCCCAGTGGGGACTCTATGATTCATTTAAAGTATTTGTAGGGCTGTAAGTACCTCCTATTATCTCTTGGTTTCATTACTTAGTTGCTCCTTGCTGTACTATACTGTGTCACATCGTGTCTTTAGTTTCTATCACATCACAATTTTCTCTTTCGTGTTAAATATCATTTTGTTAATTTGTTGTTTGATCTTTCAGGCCTACTACTGGAGGAAGTGCTCCTGCTCCTGTTAAGTAGAAACCACGCACATGCTTGGATATGCAGAACAGATTTTTTTTTACACAAATAATGTTAGGTTGCTAATGACTGCTTTACCAGAGCACCACCATACCTCATTATTAAGATTTTGTCCTTAATTCAACTTCCTTCTATTTGTATGTGATTGTTAGCTCGGTTGTTAAAAAGCGAGACACAGTTTTTCTTTTTTTCTTAGTTCTTCCCCACTATTTTCAAAACAAGCAATACTATATATACAATCTTGTTTCCACAGACGGAACAAATAGTGCCTTATGGAATGTAACAATTTTTTATTTCCTAATTTAAATTGTGACTTTATTAGTCCAATACAAGAGCTCTACTCAAATATCTCAACAAATGAAATAAACATTTATGGGTTTCCATTTCATAAAAAGAAGAAAAAGGAAACTGGTCTTAACGTAGAGGCTATGACTGTTGGTTTCTAGAGGACAATCTATGTACACCTCCTCCCCGTTTTACTTACTCTTCATACCTTTCGAATCTTTCTTGAATTTTTTGAAATACCAAAACTGTCTCCAATTCACCCTCCTCCTCTCGTTATATTACAAAAGTTAGTTTTCTTAGTCTAATTCTTTTTAGTCAGTTTCCACGATATAAAGTTTTACATTACGAAACCTAACTATCATGATGTAAAATTTAAATTACAGAAACTAATTTTTGTAATATAATTTTTTTATCCATTCGAAAATTAATTTCCATAATGTAGTAAGATATAACTACATTAACTGTTCTTGAAACATTGATGTGTCACTCATCGCGGGAGGGCAATCAGTACGCCGATTATTTATCAAAGCTTGGTCCCAACTTTGAGAGTGTTTCAAATTGTGCAGGATATTCCGAATGATCTTCAGAGACTCCTCTTGGCAAACACCACGGAAATTAGATTTTTAAAATTTAGTTTGTGCTGTTTTGTCTTTTCTTTCTCCTCATGTGTGTGTATAAAGTGAGAGATAGCTATATTACAAAAATTGATTTTTGTACATGGATAATTCTGCTAAAAAAAACAAATATAAAAGTGCGCGGAGCAAAAAAAGCAAAGATTAAATGACATCTCCCTATTCTATAAATTGGATATATAGAAATTTAAGAAAATCTTGTTAGAGTGTATATGGAACACATGCCATATAAACTAAATGGAAAGTTTTAATGCTTATAACCAAAAAGACATCAATAACCGTATAACTAGTAATATATATTAAATGATAGTGTTAAAAGAAAATATCTCAAACATAATAGTTTTAAGAATTATCATCATCCAATATGCCTGAAACTTCAATAATCAATCACATGGCAAAAAGCAGTCAACCATTTTTCTTGGTCCTGGCATGCATTGTTCAACAAAAAGGGATGACAAAGTAATTTTGTTTTTCAGGAAAAGATGCGAAAGACAACTTAATGAATAAATTGTTTTTCATTCGTGAATAAATTCAACATCACTGACTTTTTGGCCGTAAAAAATTGCCCTATATACATCACACCATAAGAACAGTATGCAAGATTGATATTTGATAAAAGAATTATTAAACTAAAAAATTAAAAACACTTAGGAACTAAAAAGAAAATGGCAAAAATCTTTTAGCGGGTGGGACCTTTTTATCCCTCTTATCCGCTGCCTATTTAACCTTTCACTGGCTGATGGCAAAGTTAATGATAATTCCTGCAAGTACACCTCAAATGTCAAATGCTGGCACCAGACCTTCACCACGCATTACTTCAATTAAAAGACTGTTACCCTTGATAGAATGCCTACTCCAGCATCAATTTTCTCACAACTTCTAATAAAATTTCAAACTATCATCTTGAGAATCCAGTGCTTTTTTTGGACTGAACTTTGTCTAGGTGTAGTGGATATACGGTATCAAATACAACCCTTGCAAACACATGCCGTACTTCTTGCAAGTCTCCACGAGCTAAGGATTCGTAATCAATTTGTCTACCTTGCTTTGACAGAAAATTCTTACCAGCACTTACTTTCACACAGTCAAAAAAGTTGAGAGCTTTTAGGTACGTTGGTAATGGGATGAGCACCTGTCAAATTGTGAACAATTAACCGTACAGACTCATGATGATAATCAGGATTCATTTACCAAAATATCAATAGAGAAGCCCTATATTCCTGAACAATAATTAAATTATCATACTTGAAATATCTGGCTAATGTGTTAAAATGATTTGTCTACCATCATCAATAGCCAAACAAGGAATTACAAACAAAATAGTTTAATTTTCCAGGCATATAATTCAATTTCTCACTATTTAATTTAACAGCTACATTGATGTCAATTGTGTTACTAGGATTACACTTTCTCTCCTTTGTTTCTTTGCATGCTTGCATATGCATGTGTGTGCTATTTGTGGGAAAACAATGCAAGTTCTTTTTATGGAATGGGGAATGATTGAGTTCTATACTAGTCCAATCCATCTGCCAGGCAGCATTGTCCAGAAAAGCATGTATAAAATCTATATAAAAAAAAATATGCTTACCAGATCTGAATGAGGAGCTTGAGGATAGTCAGCCATAGCCCCAGATACCAAATGCCTATTTGTCATCTGCAATAATGACCCTTTAACAGACTCTGCAAGATCCAGAATGCCAGCTTCCAAATCCTCTTCATCCAGACCTGAAGGATCTAATAATTCAGGAAATCTAGCATCATGTGGTTTGTTGATCCTCCTAGCTATGTCTATTGCTTCTGACAAATTTCCACCATTATGGAGTGCAAGGCTAAATGCAGCAACCACCGAGGAATCCCTTGGTTTATCACTCAATGTTTTATGCAATGCAAGGATAGCCACCCTGAAAGCATAGATTCCTTATGAGCCTAGCTTCGGTGACCCAAGTAGTAATCAGCCTGTAAAGATTTCTAATCATGTATATCTGATAGTTTTTAGAACCTATTCTTACAATTTAAGAAAAATGAGAAAAGCAAACTCGATACATTATAAGAGAGACAACTCATGAAAGAGACCAAACAATTTAGACATATAGCTGACTTAAATCAAAGACTCACAAAGTATCAGTTTGGAAATAAATTTCTGAAGAACCAAAACCTCAATTTAGAAAAAAAATAAAAAAGATTCATCAATGATATAGAAGTAATTTCCTAAGTACAGGTGCAAAGCCCTTCATCTTATACCCAAATCCAATGGCATTAAGAAATAATTTCAATGTAAGAATCCGACAATAGCTGGGTGGTAGACCTGAGGCAAAAAATGGCATAGACGACTATGGGCATTTACCCTAATGGTTAATGATCATCTCTTCAAGCACAGGAGTGTATGAGATGTTGGGTTTCATCCTACATAGGACATCATTTTTGGAGAATAGAACCTTTGTTCCCATTGCCCCAAAACACTCTCCAAGTTATAGGCCCCATTGATGCATGCCAAAAATAATCCTGGGCAAAGATCACGCAAAGATAATATAGGATTCCATGGCAACCATAGGCACTGGAAATGTTTAACAAAGCAAAAGGAACTGAATAGTTACATAACTTCAACTGCTTCATAAAATAAGAAAACTGAAGCAGATTAAGGGCTAGACTTCAGTAAAATAGTCAGGAAATTCACGTTTTCCCTGAGGCATTTCCCCTGAAATAGAAAGGGAGAAAGGACTTTTAAATTTGATATTCATGTCTTCAAGGCTATGCTATCCTAGGACAAGATCTTAAAAGAAAACTCATTTACAGGTTTGATGCTGTTATTCTCTTGTCTTTCCAGCATTAATAGGTTTGTCACAGACGGCTAGGGCTAACAAAACAAAGCAAGAAACATCCCTTGCTGTTGAACAGATCTTACCATAAGCTGCTATGACATGGACGGTTTGGTGCCAAAAGTTTATCCACATTGGAGAAGAAAGACTGCATATGAAATTCCAAAAGATCCAATAAAGAAATGTGCAAATGCAGTGCTAAGATTCTATCCATTTAAATTAATACTCTAGTAACACATGGAACTATACTGAGATAATGTAACAAGTCACATTCAAATTGAAAAAGAAAAAAAGAAATCCCATCCCTTCCATTAGCTGTTCAGAACTTGAACGTCTTGTCTCTTTAATAGGAGGATATCTTCAATGGTTCATACCCTAAAAATATTTAGATAAGAATGAGTGGCTAGTTATGAGAACAACTAGTCTAGTCATTCCACATGAGTTTGATACCCATAAACATTTTTCAGGAAATGGAACCAAGGAACTCGGCATTTTGCAGTTTGAGATTAATAGTTATTTGCAAGGATTCGTGTAAAAGCAGGCAAGAAAGATTTATATTAGTTTCCAAACATGTTTTGACTTTTGAGATAGTTTTGGAAACCAACATGTTTTGACTTTTGAGATAGTTTTGGAAAGTTGTCTTCTGTATGCTATTCCCACCAGCCTAATGCCAGTAAAAAAGTATAATTCGCTTCAACTTTTTATGTCTAAACTTCATAAAGAAGGATGGGGTTACCAAAAGCAAATTGGTTCTTTTGTCCCGTCTTCGAAATCCACCACGAACAAAATAAGCAGCCTGTAATGTCAAATCTGAATTAAGCTAGCATTCCATGACTGAGTTTTTAAAAATAAAAAATTGAGAATTGACATCTACCTGAAATGGGAGAAGTATGTCTAGAAGTCCAAATCTCCATAACAGCCTCAAAGAAGCTTCCCCAGATCCATAAGCTAGCATATAATTTATTTCCATCAGAAGCCTACCCTAAAATAGTTAAACAGAGGCAACTAAGCCAGGATATTCTAATGTGTGCATATAATAAAGCAGAGATGAAGATCCCTTTAAATACCTTATCTAGTCTTAACACTGAATATGAAAGATTTTTAACAGATTGAGCTGTTTCCCTTGAAATACTAAACCCCAAGCGAGCAGCAATTCTAATTGCACGTAGAATGCGAGCTGAAGAAAACAAATGGAGACAGACAGTCCTACGTGTGGGAAATGGGAATGAAGCAGTTGTTTTTAACATCATTAATCCCTCAACAAAAACTCACCACAATCCTCCTGAAAAGAAGTAGCTGCAGGAACCACTGTTCGCACCTATTCATAGAAAATTAAGTTACATAAGTTCAAATTTCTGATTAGGAAAAGCAATATAAGAAACAACAGCTTCAAAGAGATACATGCATACTTTAGATTTTATGATATCCTCCATTCCCCCCATGTAATCATACACAATTCTTGCATATGGATCAAACATCAACCTGGAAGAGCGAGAATTTGGTTAATAGCATAAATAGCTGCATTGCATATAAAGTGGAGATGTCATGTCATAGAAAACACATCTGCAACCAAAGGAAGAGAAAAAAAGGAATAGAATTCTATTTTAAAGTGGCAAGAACTGGTGCACAACCCGTTAATTGTAAAGTCCCGTTTCAAACAATTCCTCCAACGAAGATAGTCCTCCTTATCACAGTCATTTGGTGCCTCAATATAATGAGTGAAGTGCATACTCGACTTGCATCTAGCAGTATTAAAACTTGAAACCTAATTAGAAGGAAGAATAAAATTATCATGAAAAGTGGAGATGAAAGGAAGACACTAAGACAGCCCTTAGTAGGAATAATTATAGCAATCACCCCACTGAAGATAGTTCTAATGAAATGTAAAATGTTTCAAGCAAAACAGAAATATACCAACCTCAACAATAGTACCATCCATATGAACATGACATATTGGGAACCTTTTACCAACTATCTCACACCATGAAAATGTTTTCATAACCTGCAAATTGAGTCAAGGTTCACCATGCAAAGTTAAGATCTGAAGACACCAAGCCCAAAATAGAAACTTAAATTTCAAATGACTGAAATGAGATTGTATAAATTAGCTTTTATGAAAAATCCACATGTTACAAACACCAGATGCCAATATAAAAACACACGTTACCCTTCTAACTACTAATAACTTATCTCTTGATCCACAGAGTTGTCCAGTAAACTGCCATGTACACACATCAACAATTTGAAAATCAAAATAGAAATAAAGGTAACAACCTCTTTAAGATCTGCTGAAGTTATAATATCAAAGTCTTTTGGTGTTTGCTTTAGTATAAGATCCCGAACACAACCTCCTACAAGGTATACATCATGCCCTACAGGAAGAAAAAGGGGTTATCAGTCATGCACTTCCCTCCCTAACTTTGCAGACACATAGAAACCATGGAATCTTATTCTTAAATGATGCACACAGAAACACCAAGAACATACCACAAGTAAAGATTAACATTTCCAGACCCATGATTAGTCACTTAAAAAAACAATGGATAGCTCCAATAGCCTACCGAGGGCAGAAAAAAAAAATCAAGCAAACAAGGTTGACAAAAAATGTTGAGTTCTTGTAAAAAAAAGTTGGGTTTTATTAGAAAAAAATTAAGCAGAATAGATTTTGCATAGTCAAAAGTAAGTGGCTTCTAATTATATCACAGAGGTAGATGTTCAGGAAGAAGAAATTACAGCCCAATTCTTTTTCTCAGTTTGAATCATTCAATATCGCAGTTCATAACTGAAAAATTAAGAACTGTTTCAAATGAAGGTGAATGGCAAGTTGTTCAGAGAGTAAATAATACATCCCACAAACAGCTCGGCCCAAATTCCAAAATGAAGTGCACCTAACACGCATAAATCAGCTACAATTTCCACCTTGAAGGAAACACAAAACCCAGGTTGAGAAAAATACACGAGGAGTGAGATTAGCAGGTACCCTTTTTCTTTAGAACGTTCAGAACCTTTTTGGTTGGAACTGCTATCATGGAATTTCGAAGTCCAAGCTCTTTGGAATTCAATTTCTTCCATGCCGGGACCTTGCTATTATTTTCTTAATCAATTCAACACATATAAGAAAGAAGATTTCAGAATCACCAGCTTGAGTAAATCAGTACAAAAAATCTAATTAACCATTTGAAAAAGAAAAAGAAAAAGAAAAACCTGATATGGTTTCTTCGCTAGTCCCCCTGCCTTGTTCACGAGTAGAGCCCCTACATTCCTCTACCTCAACCGTAGGGAGAGATTTTGGCACAACCTAGGAATATAAAAAAAAAATTGAAGATAATGAATAAGGATAATGGTGTGTGAGGTTAGAATTTAGAGATACCTTGCGGAGACATTGGAAGGGTGCGGGGCGAAGAAGTAGATTGGGTTTGCAGGCGAATTTTAAGGTAGCGATGGCCATTGAGAATGCAGCAACCAGGTTAAGGTTTGGTCAATTACGGTCCATTCTTTTGTTGTTGATAGGGTTTAGTTTAGGGGTTTAAGGATGGGCTGTATTGTAGCAGATACTGGTTAGTAGTAGTAATAGTAAATTACTCCATTCACTGCCCAATTCTAAGCTCTAATGGTTACTTTGAGGTGCCTTTTAGTTTTATCTTTCAAAAATTACAATCAACACAGGTTTAGTTTTTTAAAATTCAGCTTTATTTTTTTAAGTTTAAAATATTTTTTTATCCATTATTTTTTCATTTTTTTTTATGTTTTTGTATTTTTATTTTTATATATTTTTTTATTTTGATATTTTATGTTTTAAAATTTAAAATTTTATCTTTAATGTTTTTAAATATGCATATTTTAGTCATTTTTTGTTATATTTATTTAAAAAAATAAAAGATAAATTTAAGAATTTTAAAATATGAAAATTAAAAATAAGAATTTTAAACTACAAAAAACCAAAATGATAAAATGTAAAAACCATCAAAATGATATTTTATTTTATAAATGATTATATAATTTTGAAAATACAATTAAAAATATTAATAGTTTAAAAATACTGTCATATTTTTTATTAATTATTTTTAAAATATATTTTTTGACATTATACATTGATGCGAAACTTTATCAATAACTAATTTTTATTAAAAAATTCGAGTAAGTTTCTCCTTCCAATAATCATTTTTTTTGGATTCACATGATTGTTAAGCAACTGTCGAAGATTTTGTCTTTGTTATTCCCTTCTTCCACGACTATGACGTCAAGCACCGCAATCTTGAGTCGTGCAACCTCAATTTCGACCATGAACATGATACTTTTTCATTTGAGTCTTAATGTAAAAAATCTTTCTTTAATGGTCGTATCTTCACTTAATTTTATGAAAGAAGAAAATTTCGTTGTCTATTATTTAAAATTTATTTGGTAGAAAATATAAAATAACATAAACATTGAAACAATGTACTATATTAGGTAAAAACATGTAGTCTACTGTGGACCATTTCAATTACTCATCTACCGAAGATGCAGCCTAAAATGCTGACTTGTTGTTGGCTTAAATTTCGTAATATGTGTTAAGCCGAATAAAGTTTATATCAAGATTTTTTTTAATTGATTTGATTTATAATTATTTGAGAAGTTAGAAAATAGCATGACAAAATTTGAAAAACATACCTATAAAATGTTGGCTTGCTGACCAAATTTCGTAATAATGTGTGTTAAATGAAAGAGAGTTTAGAGCAAGAAATTTCTTTTAATTGACTTGATTTATAGTTAGTATTTTAGCTTGTACATTATTTAAGATAAATATTTTTTATTTAACTAAAATTTATATTATGTAATTTATAACATATATAAGTTACATAATAGTTAAAATATATAATAAATAAATACTTTTAACATATAAATTATATTTTAGATTTATGATAAATAATTTATATAGTGATATATTATTATTTTT
>JAMLFT010008566.1:0-11924 GCA_026544285.1 Pachyrhizus erosus | reverse complement strand
ATAGTAAGAAGAAGATAAGAAAATTCTAAGAATTTTTATGAGAAAACACCAAAATACCCTTAGACCTAATTGTATTCATTAAATCATAATTTCTTCCTAAAAAACCCTATCAAAAAGTCCTAAAAAACTCTATGACTAGGATACTTGGACATTTAACTCAAAAGAATAAGGGTTTCTTAAAATAATTATTTAAACCTAAGGTTGAAAAGTAAGAGCAACTTTTAGACATAAAATTCCAATAATTATATTGGTGGAAAAATAAGTGTTCAATGAACATTCTTTGGTGTTAAACAAAATAAATAAGACACCAAATATTATAGAGAAAAGACAATTATTACTATCTCAGTTCAAGAAATGAATAGATCGATAAGTCTTCATAGACAGAAAAGAACCCCCTCAGGCTAGAGACAAATCTAGTAATGGCCAAGTAAAAAGCAAGAATCTCCATATTAGAAGATATTAGGGATCTAGTACCTAGAAGACTTGATCGGTAGAAGGAAGGATTGATACATTGAACGAGAGTGAGATTAAAGAATGGAGAAAATGCAATGGGTTGACTACATAAGGTACTTGAGGAATGTATGCAGGGTGTGGAAGTCCTAGGGGGTGTTTAGGCACCAAGTTTGTGGACTACCCAGATTAAGGAGTCACAAAGCCGGCTTGGTAACCCTGACAAAGTAAGGCATTACCAAAGTCAGTAGAGAGTATCTAAGCCATGTATCAGCTTGAGATATGTACTCCTGAGCGTCACCCAACAATGTTGCAACTCATGGACTTTATATTACGATTCACATAAGTCCTCTGGCGGTAGAAGTAAAGAGGCAATGAGTGATCCCTAAACACGTTGGTAATTCATTAAATAGGGCACGAACCGGTGAGATTAAGAGTATACACTTTCAGGTACGCTCATATTGTATGATTATTTCAGAATTGAAGATTTACTCCTATACTAACCCTTTTAGGAAAAGATGTCTGAAGAATTTCGCTCGTTATTCCACTTATCTATCACTCTTTTGTGTGGGCGATGGACAAGGGATTCATTATATCAACTAAATACCTATACAAGATTTGTCCGTTTTACTTTCTTTCATGTAGCTCCGTTTGCTCCCACTTCCAATGGACAGATAGATCTCCCTATTGTACTAACTCAAGTGGAATCGCCATGAGTGTCTAAATCACCTCCTAGTTTCCCATCATATCCTAGGAGGAGACGTCCCAACAACTCTTCCTCGAGCCATACTAGACATAGAGTGATCAGATCTGTTCCCAGAATTGATTCCTTCGAGGAAGAGGATCCCTCCGAAGATCCAGGAGACGATGTTTAAAATTTGTCTCTTTGTATTGTTAATAATGTACTCATGACTTTTGTTTAGTTAATGAAAGTAATCTCTTATGTATGTATGTTCTAGTAATGAAAATGAGGTCGTTACAATGATGGTGGACTTGGTGATGGTAACGTACAAATCCAACAAGAATTGATTAGATGTAGTAGTCCTAGAACTAAAGGAGGAAAAATACAAATAAGAGAAGAGCAAACACAAGACCAAAGACCACGTCATATAACAAGAAGGCTATGTTGTGAGATATCATCCCACTATAATTTTTTTATATAGGAAAACACTTCTTATAATATAATTTTAATTTATATTTATTATCATTATTATTTTATACAAAATGTTTAAGTATTTTATTACATTATCATTTGCAAAACAAATGTTGGATATGCCAATTTAAAAAAAAAGGAAAAAGGTGAAGTTGTGCTATTATTGAAGACTTTTGTGCAAAAATAAAAACAATAGTTGTGACCTAACATACGACTTATATGTTAAAATTAAAAAAATAAAAAAGTTCAAGTCATGAATTCATACACAACTTTTACTTTAAAATTAAAAGAAAGTGAAAGTTGTGAATTCATACATACTTATATTTTGAAGTCATCCATTTTCCCACAACTTGCCCTTGACTAGAAATACTTATCTTATTGGATCTATGATTTTGATTATTAGCAATTATTTTGATCGCTTGTACATTATTATAATTGAAATTTAAATTTTATTTTACTATATTATTAAACTTTGTTTTAGGAATTGATTTGGATTATTTAAAAACAAAAATTACAAAAACTTTGTAAATTACATGGGACTCTATAGATTTGAACTAAAACAACTCATTATTCAATTTTGACAAAAGAAGAAGTTAAAACCAAACCAAATAAAACTAAATAATTTTAATTATTTCAAATTTTTTCTTCTTTAAAATTGATCAAAATTAACATGTCAAAAGATATTTTTGTTTTATCTTAGTAATTATCAACATTTTATCCATAATTTTAAAAATTGGCTGGTTTAATTAGAAAGTGGTGGTATGATAATTTCAAACCTCTTTTATGAATCCAACATGTCATTAATATGAATTGATCCAATTTGACTTAACTAATTTGATGGTTGAATCGATGACCTGATTTAACTAAATTAATAAACTAGTTTGGTTAAACTAATTAAACCAATATTAAATATTTTTTAAAAAATATAAAATTTAATAAAAACACAAAAAATTACACATCCAAAAATTAAATCAAAAACCTACAAATTATTCAAAAGATCAATTTATTACCAAACTATCATAATTAATTATTAAATTTATGATACAATTAATACATATACTTATATTTTATTATCGTCCACCAAACACATCAACTTAATACCTCGATCAACCTATCAATGTTTAAAACATTAATTTTATCTTGATAATCCTTGTTTATATACTCTTAATTTTAATTAAAAAATCAATATCCATATCCGTATTTATAACTAAAAAGAAGTTACCCACCCTAATCAAATTATCTCCTTTTTAAAAAAATTATTACAAATATCAAAAGATAATCTAAAAAGCCCTAAACGGTCGACTGAGCATTGGTGACTCCTAGCCCTCTAAGCCAATTTGAACCGGCGAACGCCCCTCATTCTTCCTTCGCCGTATCCGCTCGGCGCTTGGCGCTCAGCGCTCGGCACTCGATCTGATTACAAGTTAGCGTAATTCATAAGCAAAATATAACTAGCGTGTTGTTTTGTGTGACCCACTTCATATAAAAACCCTATGCAATTGCACCATCCTCGTGTTCAGTTCAAACCTATTATTTTCCTCACTAGTTCCTCAATCTCTCTCTCTTTCCGTTGGGCACTTTGATCAAAATGTCGACCTTCGGAGCCGCCAATACCAATCCCAACAAATCGTACGAGGTAATGATGTTCCGATTTTTGAACATGGAATCTGTCACATACTTTGTTTTTTTTTTTTAATTAACAAATGAAAAATTGAAAATTTCAGGTAGCCCAGCCACCCGCTGATTCTGTTTCGAGTCTTTGTTTCAGTCCCAAGGCCAATTTCCTCGTCGCTACTTCATGGGACAACCAGGTTTTCCTTCCCTTCATTTTTTCTTTTTCATTAATTTTTGTTTATCACTTTTTTTTAAGGGTCTTGCTAAACAATAGGACACTGGTTAAGGAATTAAAGGAAAATGTTTTTATTGAGAATCTTATAGGAGCGCAATTAAAAATGATAGAAGAGCACATTTTACGCATCTCAATAATTTTATTTCTAGGACATTAATTAGCATTTGTCTTTTTTTTTTAATTATTAAATCTCAGGACAGAACAAGAAACCCTAGATACTAAACCTTCTTTATCGAAAGCTTGTTCGTTTTTGACAATGTCTCTACCTTGATAGGTTCGGTGTTGGGAGATAACAAGGAATGGGACTGTTGTCACCAGTACTCCCAAGGCTTCCATTTCTCATGACCAACCGGTAATGAATTTGAATTTGCATTTGAATTTCAATAGGTTTTATTAGAAAAAATGGGATTATTGTTATTGTTGTTTTTTTTATTCTTGTAGATTGAAGTGGCATTGGTTGCACTTTTTTTAAACCTAATATTTTTTTTTTGTTGTTGAAGGTTTTGTGCTCCACTTGGAAGGATGATGGAACAACAGTTTTTTCTGGGGGCTGTGACAAGCAGGTCAAGATGTGGCCACTTACGTCTGGTGGGCAACCAATGACTGTTGCGATGCATGATGCTCCTGTGAAAGATATTGTGTGGATACCAGAGATGAATCTTTTAGCCACAGGAAGCTGGGACAAGACCCTGAAGTATGCATCTTGAATTTCTTTTTCTTTTTTATTGTTTACATTGTAAAAGGGGTTTAGTGATATTGTGTTACTGGTAAAAGTGTGAATTTAGTTTAGTGTGTGGTTGTGATTAGCATTGTTTCTTTTCTAGCACGAATGAGTTACGGCATGATAGAGCCTGTGGTTAAGATGTTAATGCGGAAAAGGTTGTAGTAATGGAAGAGTACCAGGAACTAAAAGGGACTACTATATGGAAGATTTATTCTAGAAGGATGGCATGTTTGAGAATAGAAGAGGGGCCCTGGATTGTGTTAGCTGAGGTGGCAGGTAGTTCATATTTTAGGCAAATGATTCATATGAGCAGGGTAGATTAGGAGGCTGTGTGTGCATGGGAGAGGGTATATTATGAACATTGCAGTTTGTTAGGTTAGGTCATGGGTGTATAAATGGGAAACTATGTTGAAGTTTTAACTACTTAATAAATTATTATATGCTTTATTTTCTTTATTGTAGGTATTGGGATACTAGGCAGTCAAATCCAGTGCATACTCAACAACTTCCTGATCGCTGTTATGCAATAACAGTAAAACATCCTTTGATGGTAGTGGGAACTGCTGATAGGAATCTGATTGTCTTCAACTTGCAAAATCCTCAGGTGATATTTCATTCTCCTTTCTAAAATAATTTTTCAGAGTTGATGCTTGTAACCTGTATGCAATGGGTATGTATCATAACGTAAATTATAATTTTTATGCTTAACAGATGAAATTTCAACTATAAATTATTTTACCAGTATCTAATTTGAGTAAAATGAGTGCTATTGTGCTAGTGTGTAATTTTGCTAGATTTTATCACTTAGGCCAAGGCAGCTTATTGAAGAGAATCTAGAAAGTATAAAATGAACTGATGGAACATGCAACCCAAACTGAATATGAATGCCATATTTAACAACTTTTTTTTTTTATTATTATCTATATACATATATTTATGTTCTTATATATATACATGTATTTATTTACATATACATATATACATATAGTTATTTATTTTTATTTAACTACTTTTATTTATACATATATTTAACAACTTTTATCACTTATATTTATTTATTTTTATTTATATTGATAGATATAATTCTTTGTCTAACTTTACTAGTCACTCTCACGTGATTTGTTTATATTCATCTGTTCTACTCTTTCTGGTTTTCCATGATTTTGACAAGGAGAAATTTAGAAGCACTGATTTCACATTAACATATGATGAGCTATTGATTTCCATAAATATCAATATTATATGTTTTTCTTTTAATTTATATTGAACTCCCAACAGACTGAATACAAGAGAATTGTATCTCCCCTGAAATATCAGACCAGATGTGTTGCTGCTTTTCCAGATCAACAAGGTTTTTTGGTATGTATTCAGCTCTCACTTACATAAATACACTAGTGGAGTGTTGTCTTCTTTGTTTTATTTAATCCTGCTATGATTGGGGCAATTCTGCACATAGTTTGGGGCTTACATGCCCATGTTATGAAGGTCCTCTACAGCTTGAGGATGCTCTAAGCTATGTTTTCACAGTACTGGTACCGGTACCGTGTATGTGATTTTTCAAATATCAAGGGTACAGGTATATTAATATAAAGTTTATAAAATATCCATTATCCTAACAGTACCCCACATTTATCCAAATTGAGTATCCTTTGTTTTTTCAATTTCTTTTTGTGGTATGTCCTAGTACAGACCCACAGGTACCCGAACACATACTGGGTATGAGTATGTACCTAATATGTGTAGATCTTGACTTGTACCCATGCTTCAGAGGTTCTAATTGGTACATCCATTGAGAATTTAGACAGATGGTTATCAATTCACCATTTGCAAGAAGGATTTTGAACTGAACCTGTCAGATGACTATTTTGTTGCCTTGATTATTGAGATGTAACCACGTAGAGATTGCAAATTGAATTCTATCTGTGTATTAGAGTATGCAGTAAATTTGTTATTCATATGCTAAACTGTATACTATAGATATAGTACATATGTATGCTATACTGTATATACTAGTATTGTGAGCAGCACATGCGTTATCTGTTATTTCCCAGCTGCCTGATTTGTTTTTTTTATAGAACCCTGTTATAACAATCTGTTACAACTGAACTGACTCTGTTGCAACAGTCTCTGATATACTTCTTATATAATGAGATGTACTCTGATTACATATCATAATTCTATTTTGTATCTTAGAAATTAAAACACTTTGAGACTCCTAATTTTCTGTCAACTTTTCTTTTTCTCCTACATTCCCATAGTTTTTGTTTTCTTTAACTTCAACATGTCCTTGTGTTCCTTCACCATATTTCAATATTTGACTAGTACATCTACAAACTCAAACATCAATTGTCTCTTTCACTTCAATCAGTCTCCTGTGTCACATGTATGCTCTTTGCTGTTTTCCTGCTGTTGTTCTTATCACTATTGGTCAAATCCTTCCTGTATATTCACTTGGAACATTAGTTTTTGGCTCCAAAAATTTGAATTCCTGGCTTTATGGAGTATTGACTATACTGTTTCTCTGTAGGTTGGCTCAATAGAAGGAAGGGTTGGAGTGCATCACCTGGATGATGCACAACACAGCAAAAATTTTACTTTTAAATGCCACAGAGAGAACAATGAGATATATTCCGTCAACTCCTTAAATTTCCATCCGGTAGTACACTGTATAATATAATAAATAGATAAATTTATTTTCAAGTTGTGAATTTCATATTCTTTTATGTAATCTTATTTTGTGCTTTTGCATTCAGATACATCACACTTTTGCAACTGCTGGATCTGATGGTGCTTTTAATTTCTGGGATAAGGACAGTAAACAGAGACTCAAGGTTCCTGCTTTCTCTAATACACTCTTCTCACGTGTTCATTCTTTCTGAAACTGATCACTGGAATTTCCAAAATATACTTGTGTTGTGTTTTTCTGTACAGTGCAGAAGTTTTTACTTCTCTGTTTCATAGTAGGACCTATATGTATGTATGGCTGTACACCTGGTAACCAAGATACTATTGCTGTTACTCTCCTTTCTAATGATTATGCTTTTATGGGGGGGGGGCTGCACTTAGTGTCTAATTTGCCTGTTATCACTTACAGGAAAATGGAAGGATGAATCCTTTCAATATCCGATTTGGATGTTTGTGTTTCTTTTTGGGTTCTTAAATCCCTGGTTACTATGTTGATTATGTATCAAGATCTTAAAAGTAATATGTTGTATTCTATCTACCTTTAAACCTTTTGAAGTATTTTTTGTTATTGTCATTTGCTTATAAAACTTTAATGTCTTGCAGGCTATGCAACGGTGTAGTCAGCCCATACCTTGCAGTACATTTAATAATGATGGTTCTATATTTGCTTATGCGGTATATTCCTTTTGCTGTTTTCAGAAACCATGCTTATTTGCTTATGCAGTTTTATATTTTTTTGCTTCATTTCTTATGACATTCTTCCATAAATATAGAAACCTACATTTGTTGGTTACAAGATCTGCATGAGATGCATGTTTTGCCTCTAATTGAAGTCTTACCCCCCCTCTCTTGCTATCACTCTATGGTGCATACTGCATTGTACCTGTGCTTTGTGCATGCATGGCAAATATTATATAAACATGTACTGCAATGTCCTAGTTTTAAACTGTTTCTGATGTCAAATATTATGTTGTGGGGGGAAGCTTTAATGATACTTTTAAAAAACGTTGATGATAAAAATATAGCAAGTTACATATTTACATCATAAGCAAATAGCCAAGTAAAGGGAGAAATGCTAGTAACATTTTTTCTCAATACACTTCATTTGGTGAACATCAAATTGGGTCCACTATATGGGGAGTAGGACCTGCATGATTTAGTAGATTACATGTGATTTTCAATGTATTGTGTTGCTAACATTTCTCAATTAAGAGATTGTTTATATGGGCTGTCAGTTTCTAGTTATATATGTAAATGGATCATCAAAATATTGATTCGTATATATCTCAATGTGGCCCCATTTTGCAAAATCTTCATGCTTGAATTTAAATTGCTCAATTCAGTCCTTGAATTTAAATTGATAAATTGAATGTTCAATAATTGAGCCAAAAGATTATTCAAAGTCCCTAAGTGGCTTTTGAACGTTCAATACTTATAATTCATATAAACTTGTTCCTCCTTAAGCAACAGATTAAGTATGATACGAAAATTGATGTTGGGAGAGGGATGAGAGGTATTGGCATGTATTGAATACGTTAATGCCACATGATGTTTAGGGCTAAATTGTCAGGTTTATGCATACATGATGCAGCTTATGTTTAACTCCATTAAGTTTTCCAAGTTTCATTCTTTAAAAAATGCGTAGTTAGCTTTTTTTTTTTTTGTGTACATATTGAGGTGACCCTTCCGTTTAATTATTTGGTTCTGAAACCTTATTCATTTGTGTAGGTTTGTTATGATTGGAGCAAAGGTGCAGAAAATCACAATCCAGCTACAGCAAAAAGCTACATATATTTGCACTTACCACAGGTACTCTTGTGCATATGTACATGCATGTTTAAGTTGTGTAATCTTCTTACAACTCATTGAATGAACGAGTCTGAACAAATATAAAATAATGAAACAGAATGGGAACAATAGTTATTCTTTCCTTCGGAATATGATTAAATAATGATTGGACAACCTGCATGAATCAGACTGAACAAATATAAAATAATGAAATAGAATGGGAACAATAGTTATTCTTTCATTTGGAATATGATTAAATAATGATTGAAGAACCTGTATTTAAGAGGGTGCCCCAAATAAGAAAACTAGTTGAGGGATGCTTCATTCGTGTCGTATTCATATTTTCTAGTGTTTATTTCATTTTTTCCATTGAACAAGCATGAGAGTTTAGGTGTAACCTTTTTTCACATGTGAACAGGAGTCAGAGGTTAAAGGTAAGCCACGAGCTGGAGCAACGGGTAGAAAGTGAAATTTGGTGCTAAAGGTCCATTTTGTTTTGATGCACAGATATTTTGAAATTGGAACCAAAAGATCGAGCATTTAATGTTTTAGTGGAACAGCTAAAATGAGAAAAGATTGTAATTCATACTCTGATTTTTATTTTTTTATTTTTTTTTATTTTTTATTTTTTATCTTAAAATTTCTTAGGTTTACCCAATTTTCTCTTAGGCTGTTACTCATTTATCACATGGACCGATTCAGATGAAGCTGAGATCTTTTACAGTTTATTATGTGGATGGATCATCATGAGTTCTTTTTTTAATACATAGAGAAGTGATGTAGGAGACTCGTTTCTTCATCCGTTTGTTAGCATATATAATTCATGTTATCATCCTTACCCTCTGTTTGTTAGCATATATAATTCATGTTATCATCTTTTTAAGCCTCCAGAGAAACGAAATGAGTGGATACTGGAACATATTCGGCCTTAAAATATAGCTAGTTTTAATGGAAAAAATAGCTTACAAAAATGACTTGTTTAGATTTTGCGGTAATTTTGAATGGACTTTTAAGAATCTAGGTATTCCTTGAAGTTTGAGCATCTTGATATGATGTAATGTGTTTTGTGGATATTTGATATTTTTATAAAGACAAATTTCAACAAATTGTCTCAGACCTCCCATTATAGGGATTCATATTTGTTGATTCGTATGATGTTATTCTTTTCCTAATTTATAGAAATCCTAATATATTTTAGGTAAATAATTAATTGTCGTTAATAAAGAAATAGTGATTATTCCTGAATTTGGATTCGGTGTATTGACATTGTATTTTCTTGAACATATTAATTTTTCTTTTCTTTTTAATTTTTGTTTCTAGTGTTGTAAATGTTTTTACTTAATAAACAATATCCAAATCTATACAATTAAGAATTATCTCAGTGACTTCCTTCTAGATCTTAAAGTTTATCCCATTCGAAATGTGATATTATTTACTTGAGTATAAACATTTGTAGTACTAATAATAGAGACTAGAAAAAGAATAAAAATTAATATGTTTACAAACAAACAAGTCATACAAAATGTATAATAAGACGTCTAAATAATTCATTTAATAGGCCTATCACAAGATATTCAAAATAATATTAATTTCTCTCTTTTTAGATGAAAAGATTAAATTGAAAGTGATATTCTTAATGTGATGATTAGATGTTGATAATTATTTTTGTCAAACATAATCTGTTTTGGATCAATTATTATTCACATTAAAATAAAACTTTCCAATTGTCATATCTATCATTTGGGTCAGGTATAATTTGCATAAATAATCTTGTATTGGTATCTATGTAATTTTAATTAATTTACACAATAGAAATTATTTTTGTTATATTCAATCAATTTAATAAAAAAAATATCATACAAATATAAAATAAATGAGGAGGTCCTTAGTCTTCTAAATCTACAAACATAATAACAAGACAATCATTTTAAAAAAATAACATCATAACAAATTAATATCATCATATTTTTTTGATTTGCAAATTATTGACATTTATGAGGGAGGGAGGAAAGGAGAAATCAAATGACTCGTAGAGTAACAACTCCCTTAGAGTTATTCTCAGAATCTTCTGATTCCTCATCATGGTAATACATCACTATTGATGCGTATGAAATACATTTGAGGACAAACGTATCTTATGTGGTAGTAACAATGGACTTAAAGTTTGGATATCATATCCTAAAGAGTGATTTTCAAAAAATTGAATTTATATAGACTAAGGTATCAAAGTTTAAAAAAGGGTTGATTTGTAGCAATCACAAATTATAGAAATGACAAGTAAGCAAAATTTTTGAAAGTTTAATAGATTAAGAGACCTATGATGGTGATTTCAAACATGTTTTTGCATTTTCTCTAATTTTTATTTCAATTAAATCCTAATTATTCTCCCAATTACCAATATTGTCTCTTAAAACTAACTAACAAAATTTGGTCATATTCTAGAAGTATTTTCTCTTATTTTGTTCCCTAGTTCATTTAGGATATAATTTAAGAGAATGATTAAGTGTGAGAGGTTAACTAATAAAGTAAATTTAATTAATAGTTCTCATTACTAATTTGTTGATACAGGTTTCAAGGACCTAATTATTGTATAAATTAATTAATTAACTGTAATGGGCCACAATTTTGTCAATCAATTAGGTTTTGGAGTTATTATCCCAATTAAGAAATGAAAAAAACGTAATAATTCAATAGAGTGGGTAAATAATAATTTTATTAAAATAGGAGAATTAAGGTTCAAAAATATATTTTATATCATAATCTTAGCTTAAAAGATTTAGTTAGTCATAGGTCATGAAAAACAAAAAATCATATAAATGTAGAAGACATAAGGGAAACAAGAATATTTACAAATTTTGATACCTATTGTGTTTTTCACACTTGTCCCTAACCAATTACTCCTTTAGAGATTTCATTCACTTAAAAAATAGAAATTGAAAAAAAAAAGATAAAAAATAAGTTTGTCTTAATCCTATTTATAGTTATTTTTAGAATTTAGGTACATTGAAATATACACAAATGTGTTTCAAGACATGTACGACTATGTTTCAAAGCTTACTATTTATCTTCTTGCATAAAATTAAATACAATGGAGCTTCCTATTTTAAAGTTCATTTGTAACTATTTTGACATCTTTTTAGTTCCCCTCCACCTCTTTACTGTTTGCACCAAAATAATACTTTTTTAATAGAATTAAACACTTAAAGTGTGATAATTAAATACTTAAAGTGTGATAATTAAATAAATAATGCAATAAATATAGTCAATAATTATAT
>JAMLFT010008565.1:0-13576 GCA_026544285.1 Pachyrhizus erosus | reverse complement strand
TATCATCCAATATTTTTATATATTTTATCATCATATTTTTTAATTTTTTTTATATTTTATTATTAAATTAATAATAAAATAATGTCATTTTATAAGAATTAAAATTTTATTTTAGTAAAATATCTGATAAAATTCACAAAAATTGATAACTTAAATAATAAAATTTACGAAAATAAAATTTGGATAGTAAAATTTGTAAAATAATCAAAATTAGGTGATAAAATGTGTAATTAAACCATTTAAAAATAGATTAGTTAATTTAAATTTTAAATAAATTAATAATAAATATAGAATCACAAAACACTATAATAAAATTTTAGAACAACAATAATAACAATATTGTTTGTTATTATTTAAATAAATTAGCCTATTAAACTAAAAGAAAAAAGGTAAATAGTTTAAAGTTTAATTTTTTTAACTAGATAAAAAATAATTAATTAATTAAACCTAGTATGAGTATGATGATAAGGTTTCTTTTTTTTTTTTTTTTTTTAGTAAAGCTTGAATTTTTATGTGTTTTTTTTTTTTTTTTTTGGTCTGTCTTGTGTGCTTTATCTAACGTGATATTTCTTTTCATCGCCTTTTTCCACTCCGCAGTATTTGACACAGTAGTGCTCGACGTTTACGGTAAAATATGAATGCTCGAAATAATCATTATAGAAATTTCCACTTTAAATTTGATTAGTTAGATAAAGATCTGTGCCCCTCCATCCGTGTTGCTGCCTCTATATAAGCCAAGCTCTTAACTCAAATGCATCATTCATTGACTTGAAAAGCCATCAAAGCAAACGCATTTCACCCTTCACATTTTGTCATATTTCCATATAACCCGCACTCGAGGGAACTCACATAGAGCCAGTTAGAGAGAACTAATTAGTTGCTACCACTGTGTGTGTATGGAGATCATTGCCATTTTCTTTTGCATTTTTCTCTTTCTCTCATCCCTTCTTTCTTATCCATTAATAAAGAAACACAAGAAACATCAGCTCATAGCTAAGCCTAAGCTTCCCCCTGGTTCAATGGGTTGGCCTTACATAGGAGAGACCCTTCAGCTCTATTCTCAAGACCCTAACATCTTCTTTGCTTCAAAGCAAAAAAGGTTCTTATAGTTTGGTCCTCATCACATCATATTTTTTTCAGACAAAATTTAGATACAGTTTCTTAGGTACTGGTTGTGTTGTTCTCAGATCAGAATGAGACTTTCATCTTGTTAATGGTGAAAGTCTAATTCTCATAGCACAACCAATACCTAAAGAATTTTTTGTAAGTTTTGTCTTTTTTGTTTCAAGCTTGCTTTTGCATGGAGCATAAACATGGTGATGGATGTGCTAATCTAACTTAATGTATAATTTCTTAATTGATCAGATATGGAGAAATTTTCAAGACAAACATACTAGGTTGTCCATGCGTGATGTTGGCGAGCCCTGAGGCTGCACGTTTTGTGTTGGTGACTCATGCTCACTTGTTCAAGCCTACATACCCCAAAAGCAAAGAGAAGCTAATAGGCCCTTCTGCATTGTTCTTTCATCAAGGAGACTACCACACTCGCATTAGGAAGCTGGTGCAAACCTCACTTTCTCCTGAAACCATTCGAAAACTGATCCGGGACATCGAAACCGAGGTTGTTTCCTCCTTGGAATCGTGGGTTTCCGCTGCACAAGTCATTAACGCTTTCCAAGAAATGAAAAAGGTTGATATGATGTGTTTCCGAGTTTGTGAACCACATTTTGCTGTTGTAGTGGGTCTACTTTTGGTTTATCTCTTGTCTTATTTGATACTTTTATTGCATGGCGTTGAATTTTGTTTTCATTGGTTGGTTCCTCATTCATTTTCTTGTCACTGGGTCCTCTATTATTGTATGGTGATCACGATTTCTCAACTCATAGCTTCCCTTAACTCTTCGCAGTTCTCTTTCAATATTGGCATCCTCTCTGTCTTTGGTCACTTGGAAGACAATTATAGAGACCAGCTTAAGGAAAACTACTGCATAGTAGAGAAAGGGTACAATTCTTTCCCAAACAGGATCCCCGGAACTGTATACTCCAAAGCACTCTTGGTAAGTTGCAGTTATGCATTTATTTTACAGTATTGCTCACAAAACACTTTTTAATACATTCTTTTAAATATGTTCATTATTATTAATTGAAATATATTATAATTATAAAATTTTATGAATCTGATTTTTTATTTAATGACTTGTCTCATTCACAATTTTGCAATTTTTAATAAATTTTAATTAATAATAATAGAGAATTATTAAAAAAAAAGTATGTTAAACAGTGTGAAGTTAATAGTCTTTTTTTTATATGTATTATTGTATGGTTTCTAACTACTGGTCTAAGAAAATCATCGGATACATGGGATCAGATTCTGTGTCATTTCTTTGTCTGATGAATAATTTTTGAAATGGTTTGAAGGCAAGGAGGAGAATCAGAGAGATTATAAGTGAGATCATTTGTAAAAGAAAGGAGCAGAGATTGATGGAGAGGGATCTATTAGGCCACTTGCTGAACTACAAGGATGAAAAAGGACAGACGCTAAGTGATGACCAAATAGCTGATAATGTAATTGGGGTGCTATTTGCAGCTCAGGATACTACAGCAAGTGTTCTAACCTGGATTCTCAAGTATCTTCACGATGACCAGAAACTTCTTGAAGCAATAAAAGTAAGACTTGTTTTTGTCTCCCAAAAAAGATTTTCCAAATCCTTGTAGGCCACAAGTGTTGAAAAGTTACGCTAATTAATGAGTCAACGGAACTGTTTTGTAGGCAGAGCAAATGACAGTATATGAAGCTAATGAAGGAGGGAAGATGCCCTTGACATGGGGTCAGACCAGAAATATGCCAATTACTCATAGGGTATGGTATATACTGCTGTAAATGTGATGCAACACAACTCCATGTCTTGGTTTAATTTGAAGGCAACTTAGTGAATATATTTCTCATCAAGATCTTGTATATTGCAGGTTATTTTGGAAAGCCTTAGGATGTCAAGTATCATATCATTTACTTTTAGGGAAGCTGTGGTTGATGTAGTATACAAAGGTAAGAATTTGAGACGGAATATTCTTTTACCTGTACATGTATGGGAATTTTAATTTTCAAAACAAGTTACTATTTCTTACGCGATTTCTAAAATGTTCTTTCGTGAAACTGTTAAGGATATCTCATACCGAAGGGTTGGAAAGTCATGCCACTGTTCAGGAACATCCATCATAATCCAGAATTCCACCCTTCTCCTCACAATTTTGACTCGTCAAGGTTTGAGGTACGTTATGCTGAACATAAATTTGTCCACCACTTGGTCAATGAAATATTTAAAGAAAACAAAAGCGAAACCCTATATATACTCTTCTGAACATATATTTCAATTGTATATGGCTGCAGGTTGCTCCAAAGCCCAATACTTTTATGCCATTTGGCAACGGAGTGCACTCTTGTCCAGGAAATGAGCTTGCCAAATTGAACATGTTCATTTTAATTCATCATCTAGTAACCAAATATAGGTAAAATTTCAACTTCACTTTGTATTGACCAAAAACAAAAATTCATTTTGTCAAATTTTGATATGGATTATTTTTTTACTCTTTTTGAGTAAACAGTATATGCACCAAAAACAGTATAAAAATCACTCTTTAAAATTATCTAATTACAAATTATTATGAATGATAAGTTTTTTAATTTTTATAATAATTACTTTAAAAATTATACTTATTTTTAATTGATTATTCTTGTAAAATTTCTTGCATTCACAATGCATAAAATTAAACTTTTTTATTTATTTACATCTGCACTATCATCATCAGAGTGCTTATTAACCGTGTTCAATTATTTGGATGGCAGGTGGGAGGTAGTGGGATATCAGAACGGAATCCAATATAGCCCATTCCCAGTTCCTCTGCATGGTCTACCTACAAGATTTTGGAGAAACGAATAGAATAAAAAATGATCATATGATAAAATCTTCCTTTATTCATATAATTCCTTGCCACCCCAACTTGATATTGATTGTTCCTCCTTAACCCAACCCAACCTCCTGTTTTAAAAGCGAGGATCCAAACATTGGTCTCTTCTTCCAAGTAACATCATGTCTATCTTATTTGTAAATGGTGGCTGTGGCATAGTTTAGTACCAATTATTAGTTTGAGCGTGTAAGCTGTATTGATAATAAATCTTATCAAGTAAATGGTCCTATAATATAACCTTTTGTTAGTCGAAGACTACTGGTCTTGGATTCCAGTTTATTCATTTCAGGAAGACTAGACCCTGTATGGTCCCCATATGATAGTTTCAAGATTACTCGTGGATCTATAGTACGAAGTTTAGCTTCATTATTGTCCTTCCATCTCACTTCTCAAACACCCGTTGACAATTTCAACTTGTAAAGAATGGAACATTTGATCACAAACATGATACTAAAATGGATTTACTATTTGTATAATGCTTCGAGTGAGGAAAACAAATCGGGCACCGACCTCGCGTAAAAATTTACATTACCACAATCAACTCAAAATGCAACGTGGCTCCATTCGCATGGTTGATCTTTTATATTGCTTCACGTAGTAGTCACAAGCTGTGATTATGAAAAAGACACGTGTTGCAAATTAATTAGCCGGCTGAAAAAGGAGATGCCCTTAGCCTGAGGGATCCGAAACCTTTCTAAGGCATGAAGCCTGTTCAGGTTTGGTGGAGAGGCGGGGACCAAAATAGTACATCACATTATTCATTATTGGACCTTATGGATTGATTGGAGATTTTGAAGCTACTGCTACTGTGCCTTTGCATTTACATAGTGGACCAAAAGTGATTTCCTGAAGGGCACCCTCTATTTTGTGGTGCCAACACTAATAGTTTCCCCTTCACTTTTAAATTGCAGAAACCTATCTAACAAAATGGCAATTGTTGATAATAATGCGTTACATTAACCTAAAATATCATAAAGCAGTGAAGGGGACGTCTCGTCTGTTGATGATCCCACCAGCTTCGTTACACTTGAGTCTTGGATCACCCCTTTTTCTTTTTATCTTAGTCTTTATACCCTGTTCACAAATTTCTGTTGCGCCTACACTTTACAATAGTCGCCTGATCCTGGTCCCGAAAATGGAATGATCTCGTTGAAGGGGCTAAAACCATCACTACTCAAACTGTTTATTAACCCCAATTTAGTTGATCGAACATCCCACAATTTATGTAGGAGAAAATTAAAAACAAAAAACAAAATAAGAGAAACATAAATATGATTTACACGGAGACAAGGTATCCACAGGGCCACAGATATGAAACAAAAATAACTGATTAATGTCTCAATGCAATTAATGTCTACAAACAACAGAACAGCCAAAAATTTACAGTGACCAGGGAGAGGAAGTGATTATCAAATCATATGTAATTCAACACAAGATTGAAGCTCAAAATGTGGTGTTCCTGCCAACCAAAAAGAGGGCTAAAATAAGGATAATAGGGTATTTATGGTCATTCAAAAGCAGGTTTCCTTGGTGAAATTTAAATGAAACCACTTACGTGAAAATATAACATCATAGGTAACAAGGCTGCACAGAAGGGAGGCATCTTGCTTTGATACACAGCAAAAGTATATCTTGAAGCATGTTTTGTCAACAATATTAAAGATGAAATGAGTTTAAAAAACATTTAAGTTAATTGATACACATCCCATCATTGTGCTGTTACATGCCACAGTATTCTTTCAATTTCATTACAATAAAAACAATTGTACAACCAAGCATTCACATGGCACCGTCAACATCATTACTGTGTCCATTGGATCACATTGTCATTGTTGTCACCCACCATGTAACGTTAATGCCCCTTGCTTCATCAACATAGTCTATTCATGTTCATAACCATTTGGTGTAACTTGAAAGAGGTACCCTTTTATGAAGTGTAAATTTACAGAAGCAATTATTCCAAGATCATTCAAGTGATGAAATATTGAAAATTGAACAAATGATGAACTTAATCATAATTTGAAATGATGGAAACAGTTAAACCTAAATTTACCGTATTCCCAACAATGGCAATGGATCTATAATTTACTGGTTTCCCAACTAACTTTGGCACCAATATAGCAACTACAAAAAGAAATATAAGAAAATCATCATGCCTGTACTGCATAATCATCAAAAGAAAAAATGATAATTACGTTTCAAATGAGAAAAATACCAGCAGAGACGGTTCAATAACCAGAATGTGCCATGCTGAAATATTAGTGATCCAGTTAGCCGCGCACCTATAGAGGATACAGACACATAGTTTTCACAGCCCCACTTTTTCAGAAGAGACAAGATATAAAATTGCTGACCATCAATAATCAATAGTGCAATATATCACAAAAGAAAGCTACTGATGACTATTGTAAGTTTGTTGATTGTGATCAGACAAGCAATACTCCAGAATTATCACCATAACACTGACGGTTTCATGAACAATAAATAAATAAATAAACTTTAACTGGATACTCTATCAAAGCTAATTTTAGACTACAACTCTCAGTCTATCAGGATCTACAAGCATTATCTGGTCAAACATTATATAGTAATCTCAAATATAAACTCAAATTCAAAATTTTATAAAAGAATATAATCTTAGCAACAAATATTATCAATTACAATCAGCTTCAAGTCTTTAAAGTTTAATAAATAACAGTTTTAAGAAATGAATAATTGCCTAAAAACCTAAAAAGGGATCGCATGCTCGTGCTCAAAAGTACAATTGTCAGTCAATTAATGTTATAGAAAAAACTGATATTACATGATTGATTGCATGCTATGAATTTATCATACTATGTCTGTCTCTAAATATAAAACTTTTCTAACTAATTTACATTCTTTAAGAAATTTGGTTAAATAAATTAATAATATTAAATTTGTTAAACATTTATATTATTTTTCCAAAATTATCCTTAAAATTATTAGAACCCATCATCATACACTTTCCACTTAAATGTTTTCTACCTAAAATTAATGCATGTTAACCATCTTTTCCAACTATCACAAGAAAAAGAATAAATTTATCTCATTAACATTTAGCAATTATTGCAAAAGAGTTAAGAATACTTTAATAAAAAAATATTTAATGTAGGAGACAACTTGAAAAGAGTTTTACAAAAAGGGACAAATAAATTTTAAAAATGAGTCTTACATCTAGGGATGGAGGTAGTATATGACAATAGTTTCTTTATTGAAAGTATGCCCTTTTCACCATCACTTGTACATTTCAAGGATTATGTAGGCTTTTTTTTTTTCAAATTGACCAAAATTACACCTGCAAATTGATTTCATATTTATGTTTGTTGTTAAGAAGCATTTCAACCACATATAAAATCACTCAAACTAGGAACAAAAAATCAAACAGTCATGGGGCCAAAGAATACATTTACTATGTGATGCTCAGGGAATTATCTAGGAATGCTTTTACTTGGAAGTAATTGAAGATGCAGCAAGAAGACAAAAAAAGGAAATAATAAACAGTCAAATATGTAAATAAGCCACATCTATTTCTTTGCAAGAAGTGTGCAGTTTAAAAGGTATTATACTTGAACCATACTAATATTTTTACCTGGATGAAGTTCAACAAGTCAATCTAAACTATTTAATATCCAGATGAAATGACCAGAAGTTGGACCTTGGGGCCTACTGGGTCAAGCCCAATACCATGTGACTCAACCCAGCATATGAAAGAATTGTAGGAGAAAATCACACACCAAGGATCAATTGTAGGAACACAATCACACACAAAACATGCCACAAAGAAAACAACAGAAGACACAGGATTTACATGGTGTAGTACCACTTGCCTACGTCCACCGAAATGCTCCAACACAATACTTACTATCTCTAAATAATAAGTTTTATGAAAACTTGAAAACCTACCCCAAGTTGTATATTACCTCACAAACCCAAGTACTCTACTCAAGTTATGAGAAATTATGAACACTCACTTCACAGGAGATCCTCTCACTACTCAAGTGATCTCTCACACTTGTAGATTCCTTACTCCTCTCTTAGATGTCAGAGTTTCTTCAACTGTTCCTGTTTATAGAGTCCAAAACTACTACCATTTCCATCTATATCAACAATCTCCATTAATTGACATAAATTCCAAGATTGAATTGAGATATTTTTCCAATGTAAGTTTTCTTATCCTCCTAAAGCCATCATGAGAATCTTTCCAAAAATCATTGTGAAAAATTTATTTCATACTCATTAAATGCCCCATCTACCATGCTTTGGTATCACCAAACAATAAAAATAATAGTTTTATCCCATTAGTTGAGGTTATATACATGGGTCACACAATGTCTTTCTAATTAGTTAAAAATCAAATTCTTAGGGATACTATTCACTATGAGATCTTTTTTAATAATTCCCTTCAATGTCCTTAGTCTCCCTTTACCCCTTGCTTAGGCTAAAAGTCATGTGATTTACTATCCTCACCGGTATTTCTAATGGCCTTTTTGCACTTGTCCATATTAGTTTAACTAATTCTCTATCATCTTTTCCTTAATGAGTGTCACACCGATATCTTTTCGCATATAATCATTTTGTAACCTATTCTTGTGTGGTCACACATCTATCTTAACATACTCATTTTTTATCCTTTGCTTTTTTCTCTTATTGTCCTTTAATGTCCAACATTCACTACCATAGAATATAGTTTGTCACATAGCTATACAATAAAACTTCTCTTGAAACTTTATAAGTACTTCGTGACCACAAATGATCTCCAATGTCTTTTCATTTTAACCACTTAACTTGTATCCTATGTGTGACATCTTCATTTAATTTCTCCATATTGATGTTAGATACTTGAACATAGAAAACCTGCAGTATGACTTTGATATCACCAAAACTACCTAGAAAAGTCCCCTATCTTTTCTCTTTATTTAATCATTGTTTTGATTTGGAAAATTCAATTGATATTCACAACACCAACCAACCTGATCACTCCAGGCTCAGCCTAGCAAGTTCAATAACCACTGACCCAAATCCAATATTAGGCCATCCAGCACTCGGACCCAAATTAATACTAGTGGTGGACTGATTTTGGAAGATACATCTGCAATGGTTTTGGGCACTTAGAATCAGAAGAATATGACATTTGGGTGTGAAACCCACACCACGACAAGCCCCTTGACTCCTTATACAGAGGATACCTCAACAATGGCCAAAAATAATTTCTCTACTTAAGAGCACTCATTCCTCTCTCTGTCTCTCTTTCTTAGTTGCCGAAGTGTTTGGCAAGTATTGCAGCAATTAGCCAATAGTGCAGCTCTCCATGTGACAATTGCTACCCCAAACAAATAACTATCAGTTGTCCATTTTTATAATTTGACAATAAAAATTATACATTAAAAAAAAAAACACCCTCACCCTTTCACACACACGACATTTAGCCAAACATAAACTGTTTCTGATGGGGCCTGATCTCGTTTAAGCATTTTTTTAGGAATGAAATTCTCAAAAAAAAAGGGAAAAGAAATAAAATGAAATTCTCAATAAGTTGTCTTGTTTAATTAGGGCTAGGCTCTATTATACAGATTCATGAATAATCTAATTTTAAATTATTTTTCTGTCTTTGGTCACTTGGAGTTGGAGACAGTTAAAGAGAGCAACTTATGAAGAACAGAACTACATCTGCTGTATACTTTAGAAATCCCACAATTCTTTCAATTTTATTATTTTTGGGGTTGAGGGTATAGACACATCACACCCAGAATGCTCACAAGAAAAACAACACATGAGTAGTGATAATGGTAATCACTATGACACGTGTAACGTAAAGGCAAAGCACTTACATTACTAAGACGAAACCTTCGAACTCTTCCTTGGAAGCTACCACAAAGACCCTAACAACAAACTAGTTTGCATTGACACCATTACCACCCATTTCTAGTTTTTCACTTTGTAATTGCACTGTTGCAGAGAGAAGCCATTAACCCATCCACCACTTCACATACGACGTCGTATGGGCAACTCACCGCTACAAGAATCTATTGGATTTAGAATTTAGGATTTAGAATTTAGAATTTAGAATTTAGAATTTAGAACAGAGAGTAGAGACTCTAACGCCCGAAGGACGACTCAACGAGGATTATTAGTAAAGTGTAATCACTAATCAGACTTGAATTCGATAATACCGAAACTCGCCTAATTAAAAAATTTAATTGGATAATTATGAATATTTTTTAATAAATTATATATTTTAACTTTTATTTATTCAAAATAATTAATAATATTAGACTAGTTAAAAATATAATTTATCAAAATAATTATATTAAACTATCATATTAAATTTTTTAATGACGTAATAAATCAATAAATTGTTAACTTATTTAATAATGGAAACTAAAATTAAGGAATTTAATTTTTTGAAAAATAAAAATTAAAAATTAAAAACTAAAATAAAAACACCCTAATTTTAGTCTACTATAAAATATAAAAGTTTAATTTAAGATAAAACATTATTTTAGTCTCTTATATTTTTATTAATTTTTATTTTAATCTTTTATATTTTTAAATTTTAATTTTGATCTTTTAATTTTGTAATGTTATCTAATATAGTCATTTCATCAATTTTACATTAACAATATTACTGTTTTTCATTTTAAAATAATTAATTTTAACATATTGATTATTTTTAACCGTTTCAATCTTTTTTTTATATTCACTTGTGTATAAAGAGAAGTTTAAAGATACTTTTGTACATTATTTGAGTGAAACATGCATCTTAATATTTGAGATGTTTGTGATGATAAAAGATAGTTATGAATTTGGATAATGAAGGTTTGCCATGGGTTTTGTCTAAACCTTGAGGATGCAAGAAGCTTAATGTAAAAACTCCATGAACTCATGTTAATCGCTTGAGTTGGGGCACAAGGGACACCATTCTAGATAGTGTGGCTTAGACTAAAAGCATCAAACATTAATGACATTTCTTATGGCTAAACATGTGTTTCTATACTACTTGAGTTTAGATTGATAACACATATGTATAAAGTAAACAATTAAAAATATGTCATAACGTATGCATTTTGTTGTATTATGAGATGTTGAATTGTGCATTATAATTATGTGAAGCTTGTGTGTTTCTATTTAATTTTAGCAAAAGGCAAGAGAATTTTGACTCATTAGTAAAATTAGGAGAAGATGTCATATCACACAAGTTTCTAAGTTTAAATATTTAGAATCAATCATACAAGATAATGAAGAAATTAATAATGATGCTACACATAGGATACAAGCGGGATGACTTAAATAGAGAAAGACATTGGGAGTTATTTATGATTGCAAAGTACCTATCAAACTCAAAGCCAAGTTTTATCACATAGTTATACATCTGACTATATTACATGGTAATGGATATTAGGCTTTAACAGACAACATGAGAAAAAAGTAAGAATAATAAAAATGAAAATGTTAAGATGGATGTATGGTCATACAAGAAAAGATAGAATACTGAATGAAATTATAAAGGAGAAGAATGATGTAACACTCATTGAGAAAAAAATGACAAAAAATCAGTTAAGATGGTTTGGGCATGTAAAGAAGGTCACAAGAGATACTAGTTAGAAGAGTATATTGCATGTTTATTAGTTTGGAAGAAAAAACAAGAAGAGAGAGGGCAAAAAGAAAGTTGGAGGATATCATCAAGGGAGATATCAAACTTAATAATATTTCTAAAACTTTGATTTTTAACCATACTAAATGACATCATGTGATCCATGTACCCAAGTTCTTCACTTAGTAGGATAAGACTTTGTTGTTTTTGTTGCATTTTTCCATTTGAGACTACTATTACATTGTATATATGTGAAAATGGTAATTATGACTTGCGATGTGAATTAATGAGATGTTACAACTGTGGTTATATGATCATTTTATTATAATAAGATGCACGTAATTAATTAAGATGAATAGAATGGTATATATTAAGGTTAGTGTTAGGAATATTCTGTATCACTATTAGTCTTAAACTTGACCTTAAAGAATGACTTTAAGTATTAAAGGAAGAAAGATAGAGTTTAAGAAAGGAGTGTTAAGTTAGTAGATAGAATTGTAATAGAAAAGTATTGACATTGAAAGCGAGATCATCATATAGATATTAGAGTATACTAACATAATAATTGTGAGAATGTGAAAGAAGTCAATAGAAAGTATTGATAATTGAAAGGTATATATCTAATCATAGGGAATAAAGATTTGTTAAATACCTTATAATAATACATTATCAAACAAAGTCATAAATATAGAAAAATAGTGAAGATAACATAATCTTTAGCTAAGCCAAAGAACCACTTATACCCTTAGTCATCTCTTTAAATCACTTGATGTTTGGTGTTCCTAAAAAAATTGATGACTCCCTAGTCCTATATTTTAATCTAAGAAACTTCTAATGGTTAGATGCTATGGATTTTTTAGAGAGAATTTCAAAGGTTTAGAGAAAGAATAAAGGATTTTAGAGAGCAAAAGAATGATCTAGAAGGAAAAAGATAAAAAAAAAAAAAGAGATAGTTTCTCTCCTAATAGTCAATTTAATACACAAATTTTCCCCATACCTTTTTGAATTTGGTGCCCCCATCCTATGCCCTAAGTCTCTAATTTTTGTTTTAATTGAAACTGTGCAGGGCCATATTAAATTAAGTATAATCTTTTCTTAATTTTTGTATTATTTTTAACAACATAATTTTTACCGTTTCATATAGCTTTTATCAAAAATCCTATTACATATAATCTTAGTTTAAATATTTATTTATCTTATTTGGTAATTAATTTAATTAATCTCCTATTAATTATGTTATGTTTCTATTATTTCAATTAATTAATTTTACACCAAAAGAATAATTTTTATTACTAAAATTTTATTTAATTAAGTAGACTTCATAATATTAGATTTATTTAAATAGAGAGTACAAATTCTAAAATTCTATCATAAAATCAACAACATAAATAAATCAATTAAATAATTAAATCATTCAATACAGTATAAAGAATATATATATATATATATATCTTAGGGTGTTACAACTCTACTACTCTTTTAGGAATTTTGTTTTTAAAATTTGATAACTTTGAAAAAGTTGTTTATATAATTTCTTCATTTTATATTTCAATTCTCACAATGTATCACTGTCATCATTAGTGTTCCATATAACCTAGGATAGGTTTGCTGAGTCATGGCGGTCGTAGGCTGAGTTGGGGCGGCGATTTGTAAAATTCTTGAAACTCGTCAATAGCGGTTGGGAAGAAGATTGAAGAAAATGACTCAAGAAGGAAATGATAAGGTTATTTTAATTCCATAAGTTAACAGTGATGAGCCTAATGATCTAATTGGCAAATGACTCTCTTCCTAACTTAAGCGCCTAAGGGGGCATGGGTAAGAATCCTTGTTATCCCCCTTTTCGCGTGGGTAGCTCAGTTGGCATTGGAACACTACTCTATGCTTCCCTCACTTTTTCCTTCTTTTCCTCTTTTTATTTTATTTCTTTTTCTTTTATTCTATTTTTTTGTTTTATTTTTTATAAATTTATTTTTTACTTCTAAAAATTTTGAAAAAATTT
>JAMLFT010008564.1:0-13577 GCA_026544285.1 Pachyrhizus erosus | reverse complement strand
AATAACGGAAGAATTCTTTTATTCCTTCCATCCTTTCATTTGCTGGCTGGACAATTAATTGTTGGCTGGACCCCACACCATCCTTGTCGCCTACACATTGTCGCTATCCTTGATGGTCTTCCATTTATAAGCACAAGGTAATGCCTCATGATATTGTAAAGTTGCCTCGCAACCACTAATGATCTAAAAATGCTGGTAAATCCATATTTGTAAAATTATTAACAAAATTAAGAATCATATGACAAAATAACCAAAACCTAGGAGAAAAAAACAATTTTGGTACTTATAGCAGAGTCATGTAGCCTCCCAACTACATGGTATAATGCATGTTAGTAGAACTGAGTTGATCATGCATATAAGCCAAACCAAAGACACTAGCATGCGTATTTGTAGGATGCAATTGTCACTCTTAAGTCAAAATAAAGTTTCATTCTCCAAATTAAATATAGCATAAGGCTAAATCTAGATCATTCTTCTAAGGCCAACCTAGATGAAGGACCATGCATGGATTGATCTTCAAAATTATTGGGGAAGCTTGGTCTTGAAGAACACATAAAAAATAACTATGCCAATTTGGCCTCCATTAGAAGCGGAGAAGTCCACACTACAAGTCGCAAATCTCATGTTGATGTGGCATTGGACTTGGTATATAGCCACTAACACATGTTTTACAAAGTTCATTATGTTTACAATCTGTCATATTTATACACTAATCATTTGTTGCATTTCGAGTTTTCAAGGCTTAGAGCACTGGACAAGACTCCTACTGTAATGAGCTATTCTTAGTTATCCACAAGAAGTCAAGCAATTGGATAGATACTAATTTTCGTACCAAAATGTTATTAGACATTGAACAAAAGTTGTAATAGTAGTGTCTTAGCTAGATGCAGTCTCGGGTTGGTGAAGGCTTTCTCATTGCGACATAACAAGACCGACAAGATGTTGTTAGAGGCTAGAGTAAAGGACATGTTTACAACACCAAAGACTACTCTACAAATATTTGTCTTATATGGTGACTTCACTAGCCCAAGAGTTGGTTACTCCACATACATCAAATAGTGCTGCCTTTGATGATTAGGTGGCTAAATTTAAGCATATGGCAAGCTTTAACAGCTTGGAAGGAAGCTATAGAGTCTTGTCAGGTGGTTATTGCTTTGGCTTAGTGGATTTAGGAGTTGATGGGGCACATGGCAATAGTGGAGGCCATAATAAAGGCTAGATGCTAAGACTTGAGCACCAAGTCATCCACACTATTGAGATGTTTTGGATGATAGACCCATTTGATAGGGCTTAGATACTTATTTTTTTTTTTTTTTTGCATATACTTTTATAGATTTTTCTTATGATTGTATACTTTTATAGACACAATGAGAATTATAATCGTATATGTTTTTTCTATTTATTTCAACATATATTCTTCATATTAAATTTTGTAATGATTTTATTATTTTAATTTAAATATATACGTTTTGTAATTTAAAAATCTAGGTGTTGAAAAATAAATAATCTTAAAGAATGTTATTCTAGCATCAGCCTGGTAGACGTTAAGCCAACGGTAGTAGCGCTCTCGGTGTTTTAAGCCAATGCGTTTAACTTCCAGTGTTTTAAGCCAACAATAAAAACAATTTTCTTGTAACGGTGAAGTAGTTGTTAAATGTAAAATAACATGTGACAATATGTTTATATATATATATATATATATTCTTTTTTATAAAATTACAGGTTTATTTTATAGACAAAAATATATTTTTACATAATATTTAGGTTTTTAGTTAGCTTTAAACTTTTTTTTTTTGTTTAAACATTAAATATTTTATAGAAAAAATAAAAAGTGTTATAATAAAGGAAAAGATATTAAAACAAGTAATGTAATATTAATGGAAAGAATAAATGAAAAATTTATTAAATTATTTAAAATAAAAAACAATAATTGAAACGTAATGTTTTAAAAATATTATGTTGGTAAACTGATTAAACACTGTTTTTATGCTATGGGGAAACTAATTAAACGCTTTATTTTAGATAAATAAATTTATAAGTTAACTGAAATCATTAGATAAGCACACTCCTTTCTAGTTCTTTTCACGTTTTTTTAGGACAAAAAGCGTAACACGCCAATACTTAAAGCAAAAAAAAAAAGTTACGAGATAATTGGTCTTAGTACTTAACATTAAGTTTTTGGTACGATCGATCGTGTTTGGCTATTTGAATTTAAGGTGAACAAGTTAGCTAGTCTAGGGGATCAGATGGAATAAGTTGCCTTTCTCTTTTATTGTTTTTCTCAATTCCATTTTGGCATATCATTTTCGCCTATAATAATATAATGGTATTTCTGGCAAATTCAAAAATCAAAATCCAAACATTAGATATTTAATTTAAGAAATATTTGGTACACGTTCATAACAAATCTCATCCGCATATCATTATCATTATAAGAAACAATATTATATGTGTGTACAAAATAATATATAACTAGCTATCATCGTTTAATGAAATTTTGTAATTACGTAAAGTTATATATAAGTATGTAAAAAAAAAATACCTTTTTTTTTTTGGCAAAAGTATGGATCAAAGTATTATTCTTTAATTTTTCTTACATCACAGCTGACACCATCCCGATGGTGAAGCAAACAGCCAAACGCATTAGTGCATGAAAACCCAAAACAGTATGGAGATAGCTCTCTTTGGTCGTGGTCTCGATCGCATAAAAGCATCTTTGAAGGATAATTATTATATTGTTGTAGTTATGGACCTAAATCACAAGGAAAATTATTATATAGTTTAACAGTTGTGGATAATCATCATTTTTGGTTTATAACAGTACCTTACGTTTTAGCTCTTGCTTATTTTCCTTTCATATATGACACAGTTACTTTGCTTGGAAATTCCCATTTTCCCATACTTTACCTCTCCCCAAATATATGAGTGGTTTTAAGTAAGTAAATATTTATAATTTATTGCAGGCATATAAATTATAATAGTAGTGTCAATAATATGAAGGCATTTAAATTAATTGAATCCACAATTTGTGTAAGTTATTTGTAAAATTTTAGCAATTAAATTTGATTCTTACGAATAAAATAAGTGTCATAGATTAATTTGATTTGATTTAAGATGAAATTAAATCTTAGTTGATTATATTCAATTGAATTAATTTGATTTGAATTTTAATTTTTTAATTTAATTTAAAATAATTCAATTAATATTGTGTTGGTTTGGTTTCAATTATTGAGTTGTGATAAAAATTATTATATTTTTTCAAGTTTTATCTTTACTTATTTTTTTATTTTATATAAATTTTAAGTTTATATTAATTCAACATAAAAATATTATTTACTTTTAGTGACTAATTATTTGTTTTATTTAAAATTTAATTATTTTTATAATTATATATCTCATTATTTTTTACTCGAAATTTGATTAAAAAAAATCTTTCATAAACATGACAAAATTAAGATAGTTAAAAAAATAGATAAGATTAAAAGAAAATAAAAAAAAAATAATGCAAAAAGAAAAAAAAAATAAATACTGACTTCTAAAATATATTTATACAATAGTTAAAAAATTATTCATCAGGTCATTGCATCGGTAAAAAAATATCCGAAGACCTTACATAATTAGTTTGATTCAAATTTGAAATCAAAGAAACTAATTAATTCATCCAAACCAAATTAATTAGTTTAGTTAAGATTATCAGATTTATTAGCTAAATTCGATCTGACAAACTTCCCCTAAATTCCACTACATATAAAATTATTTTAAAAAAAATCCTTTTTAATATCATTCACTTAGCCTTTACTGGTTTAGTTATTATTCAGTTATTTATAATATGTTAAATTATGTTGTAAAAGGATCTCATCATTATTGGTTCCCCTCGTACGTTTCTACCTTTTCATCCTGGACACAAATAGTGAAGATCAAAGGATGCAAGATATTTAAGGAATTAGGAATTTGCAGCAAGATATTTTTTATGAAAATTCAAAGTTCTAAGACCCTTATCTCCCTAAAAAGCAAGTCATTTCTTCTACTAATTTGGTCCAAAGAATCAGGACCAACCTCCTTGTACACAGAACACAACCTACCCTTACCACACTTTTACTGGAAGTTTCCCCTTGTATTGGGACTCTTCAAAACTCTTTAAAATTAAGACCCATTCATTTTTTAAGCAATAAAATAAGGGGGGTAAAAAGGTCTTCAATTGAATTATACAATCATTAACAAATCAAATCCCATTAGCTACAATCAGAATTCAACATGCACTTCAATCATGGATAGACATATATAGACCCATAATTCTCCAACTAGCACATTACTGCTTTTGACTATGCTTTCTATTGCAAAGGGAAAGGCAAGTGCATTAGGTATAATACTAATTTCAGAAAAAAGAGATAAAGTTATCACCTATCAGCCTCCTCTGAACCTGGACCACATGGCATTAGAACAAGTGTTTGCCATTTGGGTCATTGTGGGAGTGACACATAGATTGCAACATTGTTGTTTGAGTTAATTACGCTCCCAGATCTGTGGTTATGAAAGAAAGATTAGTACATAACGTTGTTGATTTTGGTTAATGATACATGGAGGAGATCAGAGGAAGTGGCGTGACTACATACTTGGTTGATTATTACATTTTTGAAATTATTTTGTGTTTAGGATGGTTCCTTCTTCGTCTGGTGTTGGGTATAACTTGTGCAAATCAATTCGCAACCTGACCCACCAGGCCACGTGGGATAAAAAATTATTGGAGGATGCATGTCTTACGTTCTAAGCAATAGATACTTTTTATGGGCAGATTCTTGTGTATATCCAAAGAATATTATTTTAAATAATAAACTAAAATTTAGTTAATAAAATATAAATTAATTTTATACATTATCAATCTAAACAGTGTTATACTGTTAACCGGTATTTTTTTTTTTTGTTAAACTTATTAGATTACTTGCTGTTAAACAATTATTAGATCATTCACTAATACTTAATTTTTAAATTTTACATATGTTAGTCTTTTCTATGAAAATTATCTGATAGAAATCTCACACTTATTAGTAATATAATTAAATTAAAAGATATAAGCGAAAATAATTGTTATTTATAAATTAATTTTATAAGATTGAATTGAATGTCAAATCTAAATTTTAAGAAATTATTTAATATATTATATAAATTTTTTGAGTGATGTTATTATATAAGCATTTTTATATATCAAATATTTCATCGATACAATTATTTTTGTCTTTTTTCTTTTATCACCTATTATATTTAAATTAGAGTTTGATGTGTACCAAACTTTTTCCAAATTTTTTAGTTCTGAAGTAGCTTCTGTTCTCGTGTTCGTTTGTCTATTAGAACAATTAGAAAAATGAGAAACAACTGAGTTTCGTGACCTAAATCATAGATTGATTCTTATTCATACTTGACATACCTTAGCAATACTCAGTTGGTCATTATTTAATATTGTCAGTCGAAGAAAAATTGCAGACGATCCAAATAAAATAAAAATTAAGAAACAAAAGAAAATAATTGAAATACCGTCATTTACGTGTTTGATACACAAGTATACGAATAATTTTAATGCACTGGGTACTTTTTTTTTTTTGGTGGGCATTAATGCACTGAGTATTCACTCTTAAAAGAAGAGTATTTTTATTTGATAAAAAAAGAGTATTTTTCTTTAAGTCAAGTCGTTTCTCTTATATTAAGGATCTTATATTATTTTTATTTTTTTTTCTATTTTTGTTCATATTTAAATTTTTATAAGACTAATTTGATTTTTAATTAAATTTTAAATTTAAATCTTGACACACTATATTAAATTAAAAATATTTAGCTTAATAAATTAGATTTTAAAACTATTGTATTCTTAACCAATAAAAACGATTGTCTTTTAATAAGTAAACTTATGTCATTAACTGATAACATTATTATTACACGATACCTCAAGTAGTTTTGAGCTTATAGTGCAACATTTTCATCATGAAATAGAAAATAATACTCTTCAAAATCTACATAAGAATCCAAAAGTATAATTACAAAAAATGTATTTGTTTTAAAAAATTAAGTAAAAAATCACAAAAATATATCTTTTTATATTATTTTATATTTATTAAATTGTTTAACAATCGATTTTACCAAACATTTCTACATAAATAAACTATTTTAATTACTTTCACATCTTAACTAACATTTTTAATTAGAAATTAACTTTTCAACTTTTAAATAATGTATTAACTTTACTTTCTTCGAACAAACCCTCATAAATGATGAGTCTTAATTTAAATAATTTTTTCATAATTTTATTCTTATAATTTCAAGAGAATATTATCTTTTTAATTTATATATAATAAAATATTTATTATTAAAAATAAACATTTTTATTTTATACTTCATTTTTCTTTAACTAAGATATGTATTTTATATCATTATTTGTTAAAAAAATGTTTAACTGTTTAATTAAAAAATTTAATTTAATTTTGAATCCATGTAAAAATTTTAATTGTTACTCTAGTTCTATAAGAAATAAATGCTAATATTTTTTTTAATTATAAGAAATATATGACTATTTTTAAATATATTAATTATTAATTTTATTTTATATTTTTAATTTATTATGAAGTCTATTAGTAAAATATCACTTATTTTTTATAAAATTAAATATATTTATTAAAGTATAGATAATATAACTTATATTCATTAATTAAAAAATTATTTCTTGAATTATGAATAATATCATTATTAATTAATTATCACTTAAATCAATTAATATTATGAATATTTTTAAAATAAAATTTAAATTTATCATAATGTTAATTTAAAATGAACTAATTTAATTAATTTTATTAATCTTGATAAATTAAATATTTGTTTCTTATATATTTAAACGATGATATTATGATACAATTATGTATTGACATAATAAAAAAGGTTTGACTATTATAATTTGTATCGATGCATAGTTTAACATTTTATGTACTCCTTTTGTGTCAGGTTATATGATCTTTTAGAAAAAAAAAATATTTAATTAGAAAAAATATATATTAAAAAGTTATATTATATTTATTTTTAAACTCATCATATTAATTATATTTTTTAATATCTAAGGAAAAATCTTAAACGATTTAAAATGATACATATATAGTAATAATTAAGTAGAGTAACGTCGTTTCATTGAATGATAACTCAAAAACATTTACAGTAAATTATTAATCAAATTTAAATTCAAAAGTTTTGTTTTCTTAAATCATGTGTTAAGCAATAAAATTTTAAGATAGTAGTATTTTCCTAATTCTCTTTTAGAAGAAAAAAAAATATTTTTACCATTATAAAAAAGGTTAATTATATTATATTAAATCTTGTTAATTTTATAATATTTTTTAAAATATCTATATTATTTAAAAATTTGTTAACAAATACAAAAATAATTAAATGAAGGATATTTTATAAAAAAAAAAGGCATTAAATAAAGTAAAACTAATTAAATTTTGTTTATATTTAAAAAAAAAAATTAAGTTTTTACGTATTAAAAATAACGAAGAAATTACATGCGAAGGAATGAATGGATAATAAGAAAAACATGAATGTAGGCGAAGAAAAAAAGCATTGTATCAGTGCAATCCTTATTGTCCAAGAGCTGGCATCCAGATAGAAAATCAACCTGGAGAAAATTTAAGCTTTACCATAGCTGGAATGTGCTCCCAGAATAAACGACATTCAAAGACTTGTAGCCATAAATGGACTAGAAAGGCATGTCAAATACTAGCTCTTCCAATAATACTTGCTAGAGCAAAGTATCACTTTTTTCTTTTTTTTTTTCTTCTAGGACCGTGTTTATTACAATAAAATTCATTAATGGTAAAAAAAATTACTGTAATCAGAAAAAAAAAATCATTATAATTCAAAATTATCAATGAATTATCATTGGTTTGAAATTCATCAATGAATAATACCTCGATAGAGAATATTTAAATTTTCAATTCGATTTATAATGAGCTTTTTTATTGATAATTTGACCATTGGCAATACTCAACGAAAAGCTCTTGTTGATCCAGAGGTACGAAAGAGGAAGTTTTTGAATTTGATACAATTTATAGTGGATATTTTGTCAATTATTTAACTATTGGCAACACTAATGAAAAAGCCTTCAGTAGTTCTCAACTAATTACATAGACACACATAAAAAGTAAGAACTTTTATTTCTTACTTTTATTTTTTTAAGAACTGAAATCTATAAATTTGAACTATTATATTATATTTTATTTGAATGATTCAAATTAAAAGATAAAAGCACATAATCTTTTAAATAATAATACGATCATTAATTAAATTTTAATATTAATCATTTAAATTATACGTTCTAAATTTATAGTTCTTATTTAGTATAATTACAAGAATTCTAATACTTGAAACACACATATATTCTTTGATTTATAACAATTTAAATAAAATTTAGATGTTTATAGATGATTTTAGTATTGATTTTTATCATAATTAAATTTCTATAATTTACATAATAAATATCTATATTAAAGGTTAAAAAAACACTCTAAACCTAAACTATATAACAAACCTAAATATTTAAAGATGCTTCACCATGCTCAACGTAAGATATTTTTAACCCTTTTGGCCCACATGAGAAAACACTAACCGCACTTTTGAGGCTATGCCTTTGGCTACAGTTCTGAGGCAGAGGACAATAATAACGTACTCCAAAAGTTTTCTTTTTCTTTTTCTTTTTTCTCATAGCACTTCAAAGCATTGAATTATTATGTTTCTTTTTATTGTTTCGGTGGTTGCCATGTGGGCCAATCCGCTTGAGTCTTGTAGTAGTTTGTGATGATTTGATATATAATGTGATAAAACTTTTTTCTTTTGACTGAATGATATGATAAAACATAGAAACAGTTTTATAAATATTTTTTGTTTTTTTTTTCAATTAAAATTTAAGTTTTATTTTGGTAATATATATTGATTTCTATTATAAATCTGTTACATGGATTAATAAAGTAAAACTCAATTTTAATAATAAAAAAAGCAACAAAAATATACTTAATTATCTGTGCACCTATCTTGTATTCTTATAGCATTATTATAGGGTAATGGAAGTTCTATAGATATGAATGGATTAAATAAGTTAGAAATTGAGATAAAGGATAAAATGAATGGTTGGATAACGTGGAATAAAAGAAGAAAGAAAAAGTCCTAAGTATAAAAGTAGGAACTTCTTTAAATGACAGATGCTCGTGCCATGCACACTCTTTACTCTAGTCGATCACATTATTAAAATGAAAAACAAAACAGATAAAAAAAAAAAAACAGCTAAAAAAATGATCCTAGTCCTAGACATAGTAGTATAAAACATTGGGTATTCAGTCAAAGTGTCAAACCCACACGCATAATCTCAGCACCAACCTCAATCCACGACGATGACAACGGCCAATAACATTAAAGTATTTTCTGGTGAGAATGAGATACTATTTGATATTTCTATTTCTCTACAATATTTTTCTGCTTTTCCTAGGATAAGTGGACCAATACCAACACAAGAACATTAACCACCTTGAAGTTCCTGATTGAACCATTCTACGCCATCTTGCAATATTTTTAAATTAATTTTATTGTTTGTTAGATAAACAAAACACCAAACATGTTTTATATTTTCAAAATATTAAATAGATTTATTTTTATTTGACAATACTTTATAGAGAATAAAAGAAAAAGAAACTATTGTAAGAAAAGGTAAAACTATTGTTGTTAATTTACCGTCAATGATACCACCAATCATTCTCTCTTGTGGGTTTGGCATGACACGTGTCGACATCTTATCTCAAGAATGATGATGTCACAGAGCAGCCGCCATTGCACAAGGATAATCCTAGAGCGTTGGACCAAGATTAATGTAGACGACAAAAGTGGAAGTGTCTGAATAATGTCACAAACAATGCCATTGGGTCCTTCTTTTTCTCTCCCGTAGATGTGGCTAGCCATCACCAATTCCATATTGCTTCTCTCACTTTACATGGACCCCACTTGGAAAATTTTGAACTCATCTCTTCTTTCATTCATACCCCCTTGCTCACTCAACCTAATCCCTTCCCACATGGCGACAAATTCCCACAACCATAAAACCCCTTCACTTCTCCCCTCACAAAAATTTCAATCCTCTCTTTCCCTCTTGTTCCATGCTTTCAATTACCAATTAGAATTAGACACTTTTTTTGTGTCTTCATTTTAGTCCTCATCATACTCTCCACAACATTATGGGAAGTCCAGAATCCAATTTGCCACCCGGTTTTAGGTTCCACCCAACCGATGAGGAGCTCATTCTTCACTACCTTAGTAAAAAAGTAGCATCCATACCCTTGCCGGTTTCCATCATTGCCGATGTTGATATCTACAAGTTAGATCCGTGGGACTTGCCAGGTTTGTCTCTTTTTATAAGTTGCTTTGTTTTTGGTATTTTGTAACAAAGATAAATAAAAATGTTGCTTAAACATCCATTTGTGATGTGTCAATCTACACATGGGAAGAGAAAAATGCAAGTATAATAATTTGATATGATGTAATAAAAATTATTAAAAAGAAATAAGTGTGTGCACTGTTGTTCCATATTAAGTTAAGATTTAGTGATGTGTATCATTCTAGTCCACTTATTGGTGTTTGATGTGGAAGCTTTACTTATGGTTTGTTTGTTGTGGTTTCTTTATCAGCAAAGGCAACCTTTGGGGAGAAAGAATGGTATTTTTTTAGTCCTAGAGACCGAAAGTACCCAAATGGTGCAAGGCCAAACAGGGCAGCTGCTTCAGGGTATTGGAAGGCTACTGGCACTGATAAGACCATAGTGACATCATTGTCTGGAGGAGGAGCACAAGACAACATTGGTGTGAAGAAGGCTTTGGTGTTCTACAAAGGAAGACCCCCAAAGGGTGTCAAGACCAATTGGATCATGCATGAATATCGCCTTATAGACAACAACAAACCCGTTAAGCTCAAAGACTCCTCCATGAGAGTAAGTGTCCCAACTTCCAATTATCAATCAAGGTTTTAATTGTGGTCAATTTGACTGCATTCTCTTTGCAATTCTTGATATTGTACAAGGCAGGATAAATTATTATATGATTTGACACTACGTGATTCCAATTAATTTTCACGTGATACTGAATCATATTTTTTTAAATTGTTAATAATACCATATGTTAATTGCTTACGGCTGATATACATTAATTATTGTGCTATGACAGTTGGATGATTGGGTTCTATGCCGGATTTACAAGAAGTCCAAACATGCTCTAGCTTCAACAGAGGCATCAATAGGGGTAGGTGACGTAGATCAAGCAGAGGAGCACCTATTCAAAGAGACCCTTTTGCCAATCTCAAAATCTCCACCACCTCCTCCTTTCAACACATTGATAACTCAGAAATCTGTGTCGTTCTCCAACCTGTTGGATGCCATGGACTATTCTATTCTGAGCAATTTCTTATCTGAGAATCATTCCAACCCACCAGGGGTTGGATCAAGTGCAGGCTTCAACAGTGGGAATTTGGATCAACAATCCTCTCCAATCAATAACCCCACCAATAGTTACATGTTTCAGAAGAACCCCCAATTGAACTCTTCAGTCTCCAACATGGAAAACATGAGGCCAAAGCGCCAAGTTTCAAACATAGATGAGGACACTTTGTACCCATCAAAGAAATACCTGAGTTCCTCTTGCAACTTCCCTACAAACATCAACGCCCAATACGAGAACCCACAATGGAACTACCTCATAAAGCAGCCTTTGATGAATCAGCGGTTACTGCTTGGTCCTCATCTTCAATTTCAAGGATAATCCAAAAATACCAAAAATTAAGTCAGACAAAAAAAAAAAAAATTAAATAGAGAAGCTAAAGAAAAGTAGAATATTTAGAAGCTTAGCCAACCAAAGAACACCAATTTGATCATTTGAAAAGGATTAGTAATTTAGTACATAGAAATTATAGCGTTTTGTTTTCTCTTATATTAATTTGTGCTGGAAAATGAAGAATAGAAGGTTAGCTTTGAAGGAGGAGCTATTTGGTAGGCAGTCTAAAAAAGATTCCACCATTCAAGGGTCAAGAAACTGCTAAAACAAAATATCCAAGTTTCTATGACAAATCAGAAACAATTTGTGTACAAAATGTTAATTTGTACATGTTGGGGCTTGGAGGTTAGCTTTATAATATACTTTGTAGATAAGGTATTGTACTTGATTGTTGTGTTGATATTTTTGATTCTTCTCCGGAAAAGGCTAGCTAGCTAGCTACGAATTTTCTTTTGGGTTTGGAATGCCACCATTTGCCATTTCAGTATGTTCAATAGTGATCCTTTATATTTATCGTGTAGGCATTATCGAAGACATATTGAATCTCAGCCTATGAACTACGAAAGCCATCAATTAAATAATTAATTAAAAAAATGAATTACATATCAGGGTGAGAAATGAATACGGGTCTTTATTTTCTGTCTATTTATTTTTCCGCCCCCTTCGTTTCTTCCATGTTCTTTCTTATAAATATCTAGTTGAAGAACTGGCTCCAAACTATAGATGTCAAGTCCAACTTTTTTGGTTCCTTTTCAAAGTGTAAAATACCCTGCCAAGTCCAACTCTGCTATACTATACTATAGTTAAGCTTCCGTGGCAACATCCGTTTAAAAGATTCATTTTGCTTGTGTAAAAATATGTATATATTTATTGACTTCATGTATTTCAAGAATTAATATTTCTTTTCGTGTTATCTTCACATATTCTTATTTTTTTATATTTTAAAATAAATTAGTATAATTCACTTTATATATACTATCTTTTATTAAACACAAATACAAATTTGAGTTTATTAACGTTGACAAAACTATACTAAGAAATTGACACTACAACATAAAATATTGATATTATTATCATCATGATGTGACATGGTCGATAAGTAATATTTCTTATCAAACATGTGGTCAAAAGTTGAATCCTAGTTTATACATATAGAAAAATATATATTAAAAAAAATTAATTCTTTAATAAATCTCAATATTTTTACGGATTAATTTTTTAATTTTCAACCGAAAAATACTTAAATTAAAAAATTAATATAAAAAATATGTTAAAAATTATTTTTTTACATAAAAATTATTTGAGTTGAAAATACTATAAGACTATAAGAAATTTTCATTTTAAGATACAATACATGTATGCAGAAGGACTCGGGTCAATTCTTATTAATCACATATCTTATCTTAATGTTTTAATTATAATATATATAAAAATAAAAAATATTATGCTAGTAATTGAAAGAATTTTTTGTTTAAATTAGAAATAATATAAGCATTATATTTGTAAATAAAAATTTTAGAACAATTTTTTTTATTAGTTTTGGAGTCATAAATTATCATTTTTGTTTTAAATTTTAAAATGATGTTCTTTAAATGTATATAAGTAGTAAATAAATATTTAATTGTCATCACTAATATATTAAGATATTTTATTTCCATTTTTTTATTTTGTCTTTATTTGGTTGATTATTATGGAATAAAATTTCTTTAAATATTTTATATTTTTATGAATTTTTTTGTT
>JAMLFT010008563.1:0-13553 GCA_026544285.1 Pachyrhizus erosus | reverse complement strand
GAACAAAAATATTATTCTTTTAAGTATTTATTACAATTAATATCTTTTTATAATTAACTGATATTACATGAATATGATAAGGAGAAAAATATCTATATTAGATAATTTAAAAGTTAATAATTTTTCTTCTCATAAATAGAAGATAATTTTAAACACCTATAATAAATCATCTTCAAAATTACTAATAAAATATAAATTATTTATTAAAGATGAAAATAATAATTTATTTTCATTTATATTTTTTCAATAATTTTCATTTAACATAATTAATATTAATATTTTTAAATTATTCAAAATATTAGTATCAGCTTTAAATATTATAAAATTAGTTAAATTTATTTTTATTTACAATATAGTTGTAAAATAATTGAATAATTTTATCATTTCACATTTCTAAATCACAAAATTATTTAAATTTAGCATAATTTAAATTATGTACAAATTCTTAAACATAAATTTATCATAAAAATTTATAAATAATTTAAATAAAATAAAAATATTTATAATTTTAGAATTAGACATATATTTCATGCTAGGTACGAGTAAAATATAAATATTATAAAATGTATTCAAAATAAACTAATTATAAAATTCGTTAATTATTTTGATATTAATTATGGTGAGGTTGATTTGGATTTTGATTAATTGATCTTAATTATCTTCATCTTTTTTTATCCTATTTTATTAGTGAGACATTGATTCATCATTTATTTTAAATTAAATTTATTTTTAACATATTTTATAGAATGAAAGACAAAAAAATCGATAATTAAAAATTAAAAAAATTATAAAAACGAATTTTTTAATATTTTATAGGATTAAAAATATATTTAACTTTTTTTATTTATTTAATGGGACCAAAAATATTTATTATTTTTGTTTTACATCATGCAGTTAATGTTTCTCAACGTGTGTTCTTCAATATAGGCGACAAACCCAAGACTAATAAATTCAATTATTTTTGGGGCTACCGTTTGAGAAGCTCAACCTAATCTTAATTGCAAGTTGTTTAAGTGAGATCATTGAATTTGACTTAAATTGCCAACTCTAGGATTATGTCCTAGACAACTTCATGCACACGGTAATAACTGACCACCCTCCACATTATATCATTGCCAAAAGTATTGGCGTTCTCTTTATTGTAATACTTGTATTTAAGGGTGTGTTTAAGAGTTTGATTTTAGAAGTAAAAAAGAGAGAGAGAGATAATGTTTTATTTTTAAAAAAAAATCGCTAATTTGATAATTTTTTAAATAAAACATTAAATATCCTAATATATTTTTATTATAAACATTAAAAAACTCTTTTAAATTAAAAAGAAATATTGTTTTCTTATTAAACTCAACTTCCAAACATACGTTAAGAACACTTGAAAAAAGCCAATCATGAAATGGTGACGTGAAAGGTGACCAAAATGCTCACCCATTTGACCACCGGAAAATGGATGATGAAACCATTTGGCATGAATGTATTCTTTTCGTCTGTCGTACCCACCATTAGCTGGAAGATATACGAATGACATATTGGATGCCTTGAACTACAATGCAAATGGGTCCAATGTTCGACAATCGTACAATCAAATTGTTATGCATTATTTGCTTCAAGTGTGCAACTCTCTTGTATCCTTGCTGTAGGAATATTTATTTATTTTCCCAAAACAAAAACAAAAAGGCAAGGAGTATACATTGAAACTAGGATTTTAATTAACTCCATATACATTCACACTTTCACCCAGTTATATATATGAATGAAATTAATGAACATTTTAAGCTTAAATTATTGAGATAAGCATAATATGTCCAATCTTTATTTAATGCTTGGTTTTGATTGATTGGTTGCATGAATGCAAAAAATTATTGACTACAAGGCATCTCCGGTTTCTAAAAACTATCGTACATAGTGTTAGATATTCAAAAATAGATCTTACTAATTAATGTCCCAGATATTAAAATATCAATAATAAAAGTCTTTATTATAAACTATGTTAGAGATGCATTAAATATCATGATAATAAATAACATCTCATAATAAATATTTTTTACTTTTAATGCGTGAAAATTTTGACCTCATATGTATTTATTCAAAGTTGATAAATAATAAGTTTACTCTATAATAATTAGATTTAATTACATTTGATTGAGAAAGCTACTAGCTTCATGCTTGGAGGGTGGTGCAAGTCGTGGTATTTGTGGTTGAATTGTTGAATACAGTGGCATGATTTTAGTAAATTTAATAGTCAAAATTTAATCATTTTCTATAATAGTAGTATTTGTCAAAACAGAATGTAGGAGCATTTCTAATTTATTTATTTTATTGCACATTTTGTGTTAGTTTGTGAAGCAATTCATATATAGCATGTTCCAAAGAAATTAATGCCTGACAATTTTGTCATATAAATTTTGAATTTGCCACTAAATAATAATATCTAACATATTTTGTTAATTATATCATAAATACTCCTTAAATTCTCAAGAACATTATCTATCATATTTATTATTTATTATCTTTTTTTTAAAATATTTTAAAATTTTTATCTCTTTCTACATTGGGTTTCAGAACTACCTGGACCTGATCGTATACACATAAGTAGTAACACTGTTCTACTGTTAATACCTCAAATAAGACTTTAGTGTAGAAAGGGCTTATAAAATATGGGAATCCAAATTTATTATTTAAAACGCACTTATATCTTTTTTAATTTTGTAAATTATCTCCACACCAAAAAATACATACCACACCAAAAACTCATGTGAATTATATATATGTAATGCAGCAGTTGTCTATTTATTAAATTAATAGTGAAGTTTAACCTTAAACTTAAAAAATGACTAATCAACAGTTTAAGTTAACTGTGTTTACTATCCTTCTCTTGGACGCCTCTTTGGTAAAAGTTTGGATCTAGTAGTTCTGTAATTTGTACAACCTATAATGTAAGACATTCCTATATTATAATTATAATTATAATTATAATTATAATATAATCTTCATGCAGGGCTGTGCTAAAAAAATTTGTGTCTTCAGCAAATCAAAAAATTATACTCTCATAATTATTTAAATTTTTTTCTTACATTTTTTTAAAATCATTAATAATTCTTTCATGACCAAAAGTTTTTAAAAATCATTTTCAATAAAAATCAAACCAAGATTATTTTATTTACTTTATGACATATTAGATTTCAAATAGGATTTTAACAATTTTAACTTTTATAAACTTATTTCGATATATACAATAATCACAATAATAATTAATATTAACATTTTATAAATTATACATACATTAAAAACAATTAAATGCTTAAATATAACTTAATATCACAAAACTTAATTTTATTCAATTGTTAAAACTTAATGATTTTTAATTTTTAAAACAAAATTTTGTCATTAAAATTATAAAAATGATAAAATTTTAAATAAATTAAAATTTTATTATTATTTTTATATTTATAGATTATTCTTTTTTATATTTTACAACTCAATTAAAAAAAACAACTCAGATCTACATAATATTATTATATTATAACATTGTATCCCTAAAAGAATTTATTAAAAATTATTTAATTTTTTCTAATAAATTTTTATATAATTTTAAAATTATATAAAATATTTATTTTAACATTTATATAAACTAAATAAATTGTTTTTATGTCCTTTTAAAAATAGAACTCTAAACAGTTTTTGACCTTGGACCATGCTGAGGATCACCAATGTGTTCATGTATGGTTTGGCTGTGAAGTCAAAATATTCCTAACGTAACCCTTCCACCGTTGAACAACTTCAACAACTGACGTATGAATGAGTGTTCCTTTTCCCACCTTTTTTTCTATATTATTTTTCCGCTTTTTAGATTTTTCTTTGAAAAAAAAAATACATGTAAATGAAAATGGTCAAAGGTCAATATTATTGGTGGGAATAAAGGCGCTGTCGTTTTATTGCTGCTAGCCAAAAAACTTTCCGCGTGAAAACAGAAACTTATAACCTTTTATCCAATTTTCAAGCTAGTTGGCACAGTCAGCATAATCTTTTTTGGCAATTTTTTTAAAAAAAATCTTGAGGTATATTTATATTCTAAATACATTAATCAATTAATAGTATAAAATTTTAAATGATAAACTAATTAATAATCATTCTAAATATAAGTTTTAAAATAATTATTATAAAAATCAACAATTTTAATTAACATCCCAATTTGTAATTTAATAATAATTAATAATATAAAACTTTTCTTCATTGAAAATTGTAATTTCAACAGTATCCCAATATTTCGTTTATCACGTGTTGAAATTTAAATAAACGAAATACCTCCTGATCACAACCTTATTACACCAATCTAGAACACGATTCTAGAAATAGGGGAGTATATAAATGGAAAACACATTAAATCCATGTATACTTGAAATTTTACACCGAAACAAATAAAACACATTAAATCCATGTATCACAATGATTTGCATCCAACCTTTGTAAGAATTCAAACAAAATTCACAAAAACAAAATAAAAAATTGCAGCAACAAACAATTTAAAAGAGGAACACCAAAACCAATTAACATAAATCCCAATCAATTATCCATCAAAGGATCCACTGCCCTTTGTCACAACAAAGCATCATTCTTGTTTCCCAAAGTATGCTTACTATTACAATGTCAACTGGAATGCGCACCTTTGATTCACAACACCACCAATCTTTTTAATTTCTCATAGCATAAATTAACTCTAAGGCTCTTATTCAAAGAGAAATTATTAAATGATGTTCGATTATCACCTATTTATATTCCAAATCAATTTTTACGTCACATTTATTTAGAATTTTAAATTAAAAAAATTAATAATACTTTATTATATATTATAAAAAATTGATCTAAACCATAAATCAGATAATGATTTAATACTACTTCACATTTTTTTTTATGATCATATTCGAACAACAAGCAAAACACTTGCATTAATTTTAAATTAAACCACAAGACTCCTATGGAGAAAAACTACACTTGTCTCTATAGTTACTAGTTACATGATTTTATTTTTAGTGTGAATCTCATAACTTAAAGATTTCAAATAAAAACTCTTCTTTGCAAAATGGTCATCACCTATTAATCTTCAAGACCCAAGCCTCAGCATCCCCTTTGTCACTAGTGACAATGGTGAAGAAGCTTTTTTTCATCAAAGAGAGACTTGTAGAGGTAGATGAAAGAGAGTGTATTTTTTGGAGTATTCTTGAAAAAAATAGTGTATTAGTAATGAGGGAGAGTGCAAACAACAATTTCTAATTTGCTATTTAAGTCTTAAAAAAAATATAATTCTCCTAAACTTTCTCACCAAAGTTTGTAAAAATATCTAGAAATCTCAGTAAAGGTCTAAAGTCTTAATTACAATGGTTAAAATAAAATTCATCCACTAAAATTAAAATAATACATTGATCGAATTCCAAAGAACCATCACGAGCATGAGCTAAGTCAAGTTTATACAAGTTCTAAATTCTAATGACCAAGGTGAAGACTGTTTTAGAGGGATAATAGTTAATTTTCTTCGATACTTACAGGGAGATTTATTACGAGAAGGACACAATGGATTGAAATAGAAGTTTCTTTTCGTGTTTAGCTCATAGTAGATACGTTTCTTCCTTGTCCAGTGCTGCTAGAAATTATAAAAGAAATTAAAAAATATTAAATATGACCCAATCAAAAGTACGAAACATCGTAGATCTTTTGTCGCCATCGAAAGGTCTAATAATTTAATTTTGTCAAAATATATTTTATTTTAAATTGAAATTAAATCAGAATATCCAAATGTCAAAGACCCACGCAATGATCCAAGCGATGAGGGGTTGGTGGTGAATTTGACTAGCTCTATATCATTTTGAAAATAATGTTATAAAAAATTATAACTTAAGTTTAACACCGAAATCCATGTTTTTTTTTTTTTAGTTTATAATTGAGAAAAACATACCGGTACCCATTGTATAAAATACTGTGTGCATAAAATAAATTATACAATTACTAAATATGTATGTAATATGAATTATTCAATTACAATAGAACAAGACACTATTTTTAAAAGAGCATTTTTTACGACAATTATCACTTACACTTCTTACCAATATTAATGATAAAATTAAACTATAATATAAAAAAAATCTTGATAGAACTCACTATCTGTCCCTTTTAATTTAGATTTCAGTAAAATTAATTTTAATAGAAACTAAAAACTATTTTTCAAAAGAAATGTAAAATATTAATTTATAATTAAAAATATTACTTTACAAATTAATTGAAAATTAACTCTATCTAAATAACACAATATTCACATTTTTAATTAAATTAGTTTTAATAGAAAAATGTAAAAGAATAATTCTAATCTTTCTGCAACATCTTCTTATTAATTTTTCTATTTATTTTATATTGTAAATAATAAATATATTTATATGTGAAAATTTTCTACTTTATCAAAAGTCAATTCTAAATTTTAGAAATAATTTTGAAACGATTCCTATCTCACAACCAAACGTTACTATAAAACGTACTAAATTTACTACAGTCCTCCTAACGACAGAAGATTTAGATAATTTGAACAAAATTTTAAGCTCGTTAACTACTACTATGAAAGAAAAAAAAGAAAAAAAAAAACTCTACAGTCATGTAATAAATTATAAAATTGCGTAACTGATATATCAATATTTTTTATAAAATTATAAAATTTCACTTGATTTTTTTATATATATTTGTGTAGGAGGAAATGTGAATACTATTATTATTAAATAAAAAAAATATACATTAATCATGTAAAATAATTTTATATTATTATTTAATTATAAATTATTATATATGATAAAAATTTTAATTATATTAATAATAATTAATATATAATCATTAAGTTTTTGTTTAATAGTATAATTTAACAATATTTTCTAACACATCAAAGTTTATTAAAAATAAAATAAAAATATGAAAGGAACTTGTGAAATAAGAAATGTGAGTGACAATTATCTATGAAAAATATATAATTCCTTATATAATATAAAAGTATATAAAAATAGAAGTTCAAATCACACAAATCTAACGTTGTTACTTTAAGCATTAGCACCGAACAGCTAAGTTGAACTTAAGGATATTCCTTTTAGAAAAATTTAAGATACAGGTGAAAGAAATGATAACTCCATGAGTATTTTAATTGTCAATTTATTATTACTTAATTTCCAAGGGCCATTTTCTTTTTCTTTTCTCCACTGAACTCCTCTCTCTCTCTCTCTCTCTCTCTCTCTCTCCTCTTCTTATTTTCGCCGGAGAACCCACCGGCGGAACTATCTCGAGCCAGTTGGTAATAAACCCAAAGACTCTTTCTTCTCCTTCAATCAAAACCGCAAAGTTGATGCTCTAGAAAGTTCAGAATGGGAAACTGCAACGTGTGTGCGAAAGCTGATGTTGTAGAAGACAACACCAACAATAACAAGAAGTCCAACGAAACGAACCGGGGTCGGAAGAAAGAGCCAAACCAGAAAAAACCGAACGCGTTATCTGAAGAACCGGGCCGGTCGGCAGCCCCGATCCGGGTTTTAAAGGACGTAATTCCAATGAGCCACCGGACCCGCATAAGCGACAAGTACATACTGGGCCGGGAATTGGGCCGGGGCGAGTTCGGCATCACCTACCTCTGCACGGACCGGGAGACCAAGGAGGCCCTGGCCTGCAAGTCCATCTCCAAAAGGAAGCTCCGAACCGCAGTGGACATCGAAGATGTGAGGCGCGAGGTCGCCATCATGTCCACGCTGCCGGAGCACCCCAACATCGTCAAGCTCAGGGCAACCTACGAGGACAACGAGAACGTCCACCTCGTCATGGAGCTCTGCGAGGGCGGCGAGCTCTTCGACCGGATTGTCGCCCGCGGACATTACAGCGAGCGCGCCGCTGCCGCCGTCGCACGTACCATCGCCGAGGTTGTTAGGATGTGTCACAGCAATGGCGTCATGCACAGAGACCTCAAGCCTGAGAATTTCCTCTTCGCCAATAAGAAAGAAAATTCCCCTCTCAAGGCCATCGATTTTGGCCTCTCCGTCTTTTTCAAGCCTGGTTAGATTAATGACAAATTCTGTTTCTGGTCTAGTGGTTTTATTTATTTATTTAATTATGTTGGGTTTTTTTTTTTTTAGGGGAGAGGTTTGCGGAGATTGTTGGGAGTCCTTACTATATGGCGCCGGAGGTTTTGAAACGGAATTATGGACCGGAGGTTGATGTGTGGAGCGCTGGAGTGATTCTTTATATTTTGTTGTGTGGGGTTCCTCCTTTTTGGGCAGGTGGGAGTTTGTGCTTATTTTTTGTTTTGGGTAGGTTTTGTTGTTTTTGTTTTGATTTGAAGATGAGGTTTTGTGTGAATTTTGGACGTGGCAGAGACTGAGCAAGGTGTGGCTTTGGCGATCTTGAGGGGCGTGATTGACTTCAAGAGGGAACCTTGGCCGCAAATATCGGAGAGTGCTAAGAGCCTTGTAAGGCGAATGTTGGAGCCCGATCCTAAAAAGCGCCTGACTGCTGAACAAGTGCTTGGTAAGTCATTCACTGTACTGTCTAGTGTAGTGTAGTGTTGTGTTGTGTACTGCTGTCTACTCACCAGGTAGCAAGATGTTGGATTTTGCAATGAGAGAAATTTTGTTATAGCTTTTTTTTTTTTCTTGTGACAGTATTTTCATTGGATTTGGGTTTAGTGCAAAAGTATGATAAGTGAGTTTCAGATTTCAGAGTTTCGGAGGCATTCAATAAATGATCTTTTGTATTGTACGTCGGTACAGATATCACTAAAACTTTTGTACATCGGTACCATTATCAACAAGGGATGCCATGCCACAAACATTAATTTTCTTCTTTGTGCTGGATAGTGGCACCGTGAGTTTAATGGGACTTGAAATGTGTGGACGAAATTTGTCAGCAGAAAGCCCCTAAAAATAAGGTAGAATATAAGAAAAAAATTAAAATCTTTGTTGTACATGGCTCTGTTCCAGAATAGGTAGCTATAATGCTAGAGGAAAATTTTTCTTTTTGGTGGGATTAGTGGGTGAAGTGGAGGTTTAATTGGTAGGTGTAATACAATTAAAGGTTTGCTTGACTGAGTACGTGGAAACTGGGAAGGTGGGTAATTTGGAATGAGAGCTGCTTCACATTTTCTTGGTATGACTATAAATCTATAATAAGAGAAGGTGGAAACTAAAAGATTCATTTTTGAAGGTCATAGCACTAACTTTAGTTGAAAATCATGTTCAGTCAGTCATATTTTTCCACATACCCACTTTCCACCGAGTCAACTAACCATACTGTTCATCTTTGGTTTATATTTAAGATGCTCCTATTTGTTGCTTCTCCTGGGCTAGTTAGCAAGCTATAGCTTTACACAACATGGATTTCAACTATTGTTCATAAGCTAAGTTGGATTCATTTTGTATTTGATTTGGGTTTAAGTTGTGGCAGTCTTCATGCATTCTATCATACTAATAGGGGTGGGGGAGGGAATAAATATTTCACTCCTTTGAAGTTGAATAGAGGGATTTATTATTATTTCTTTTTATTATATTGTAAAAACAGTGGCATTTATGGTATATTTTGTGTTTAGAAGATTTTGTTTTGATAATTAAATGGGTTGTCTTGTGGACTTCAGAATCAGAATGTTTCAACAGTTTGAAATAGTTGTGCATATGATGTTTCTTTGTTTAAAAAGGAATATTCTTATTCTCACTCAGATCCGTTGCCTATTTTCCCCTTCTCCTTGAAAAGGAAAAGAAATTGTTAAATATTTTAATCCTTATGACATGGATTGGGAGACTGGACTTTACATCAGGTCTATCTTATGAAGAAAGTCATTTGAATATTTACCCTCTAATTATGTTTACAGAACATCCCTGGCTGCAAAATGCAAAGAAAGCTCCAAATGTTCCATTAGGAGATATTGTGAGGTCAAGGCTTAAGCAATTTTCTGTGATGAATAGATTCAAAAAGAAAGCTCTGCGGGTTAGCATCTGTTGTGGTTCATGCTTGATTATTGACTCAAATCTTTGTGATTGAAATAGTAAGTTGAAAAGTTGGTGATTTAGGTTTCTTTGAATGAATGCTACAGGTAATTGCAGAGCATTTATCTGTTGAAGAGGTAGAAATAATTAAAGATATGTTTACATTGATGGATACTGACAAAGATGGCAGAGTAACATACGAGGAACTGAAGGCTGGGTTGAGGAAGGTTGGTTCACAATTGGCTGAGCCAGAGATAAAGATGCTGATGGAAGTGGTAAGCTTCTTTAATTGTATATCATTTATAACGTAATTACTTTGAATAAAATCAGTTCTTTGATAATTACCATGTTCATAACTTAATTCAATCTGATGGAGCTCTCGGAAGCATTTATCTGCCCTTCTGCTGCTTAATTTCTTAAAAGTGTGCGCACTTTTATAACAACCGGGGCAGAGTCCTGCTTAAATAGGGATTTTTTTCTCTCCTATATACTCCATTACACATGAATATGGCATGCACATTACTTGTCTTGCCATTTTGGATGTTGTGTTGAGTAAACATTATATAATATTAGATGCTAGGTTTAACCCAATTGTGGTGCATATCATGTCCAAACCTACTTATGGTTACCTTTGTTTTATGGTAATATTTGGTAACTATTAACTAGTGTTAAAAAATGATGCTAAAGGTTATATCATTTATGAATATCACCTGTTTTGGTAATTATTAATTAGTATTAAAAAATGATGCTGCAGGTTATATCAATTATGAATGTCACCTTTTTTTTCTCTCTCGTGGAGATTGTTTTAGGCGTTGCTAGAGGAAAGCACCACCAGTTTATTAAAACACTCCCTACTTTCGTATAAGCTATTGAAATGCTGTTAATTTCATCTGAAGTGAGATTCATATATATCTAAACGGCAAATAAATTGAATTGCCATTCATACCCTGATCTTGAACTTGTCAAGTGTATTTGTAACACAAATTTGTGATTCAAGAATGGTTTCCTTTGTTTTGAATTACATAGGCAGATGTTGATGGGAATGGAGTGCTTGACTATGGAGAGTTTGTAGCTGTTACAATTCACTTGCAAAAAATGGAGAATGATGAGCATTTCCACAAAGCATTCAAGTTTTTTGACAAAGATGGGAGCGGGTATATTGAGTTAGACGAGCTACAGGAAGCATTAGCAGATGAGTCAGGAGAAACTGATGCTGATGTATTGAATGACATCATGCGTGATGTTGACACTGATAAGGTTTTACTGTTATGCACATGACTTCTTTTTTATTTATTTCTAGTTTTCCATTATGCAGATTCTTAGTATATTTGCACAAAATGTGAAATTTCAGTGGAAATTACAATTATTTGCTGCCTCTAATGTCACTTGCCTTTACCATCTTATGTACACGTCCTACTTGCTTCTTTACGTGTTGTTCCAACGTTTTTTCAATTTTCTATTTCCATTTCACAGGATGGTCTCATCAGTTATGAGGAGTTTGTGGCCATGATGAAAACTGGAACTGACTGGAGAAAAGCATCTAGGCAATATTCAAGGGAGAGATTCAAGAGTTTGAGCCTAAATTTGATGAAGGATGGCTCGCTTCAGCTTCATGATGGAATTACTGGTCAAGCTGTGGTGGTTTGAGTGTGAAGTAATTTCTTTCTGTAACCTCATGCCATGCTCACTCAGTTACTCATTTTTCTTGCACCACTTATGGTGCATGAAATATCACTTGCAGAATCTCTCCACGAAAGCAAGTTTTGGGCAGGTTTGAGTTTTAGTGTTTGAAGCATTCTAATGATCTTGAGTTGGAGTTGGTTAGCTTAGGTTTCTTAGTTGGATTGGATGTTAGATGCCTGAAACTTGCGTTGGAGGATTACAATTGCATACTAAAGATGGTTCATAGCTTGTCACCAAAAAGTGTGGGGCACATGCTACAGCTACATACCCGAAAAAAGTTACATATTCTTTGTATATCTGTGTTGTATTTGTGTTTGATAATTCAATTGGTAAATGTGATTTTTCTAACTTGTGTGCAGAAAACCAGTTATAGGACTTGTCTCGTTGGCGACATGAACTTCTCAGAAAGTTTATAGAAAGTCTAGGTATTCTGCTAGTTGAAGCAATTTAATTGTCTGAAAATGTAGTTATCTTAAGCCCTCATTTTTTTTAAACCCCCCCCCCCCCCCCTCCTGTTTCTACATTTTCTCTTGTCCCCGTTTATGACTTTGTGGTTAATTTGCATGGGCGTAGAAATATAATCTGAAACAGCCCAAAATTGTAAATACATTCCGGTTGTTGTGTGCTACACTAAATCTCGCAATCTCTCTCACTCACTATAATCATTTGTAAGTAAAGATCCATATATTCATTATCAGTGTTACGATTACAAAATTTCAATCTTATGTTTTAGTTCATTTAAGCATTTTACGTTTGACTTCGAATGACTTGTTCTGTTAAGTTGAAATGAGCTTGCGATAGTCCTCCTGTCTCTCCCATATGATAATGGTAATATTTACATTTCAAATTATGAATAGAATTTACCCAAAATAAAATAAAGATTGAATACATGGTCTTTTACAAAAATGTCTGATGAAAACACGTTTTTATTGTGAAAAATAAACAATAGAAACAAGTATTCGTTGTATATTATAAAATTATCTATATACATCCAAAACAAGTTTTCATTATATATTTAAGTTGAAGTAAACAACAATAATTTCTTTATATTATGTAGTGAATTCTATATGCAAGTTGATTTTTTTAAAATGGTACATGTTAATAGTAATTAAATCAATTATGATATTTCAGTAAAAAATAATAATTATAATAACAATAATATAAACTCTTTCTGTAATTAAAATTAAGTTAATTATGACATAAATGATCTTTTTATAATAGTAACTGAATTGATTACAATACAAATTACACTTTTTTAATTGTAATAAAATTAATTTGTCAAGATAAACGGAAACATTATTCTATCAAAGATATGTTTGTGAAACTAGTTTATAGAAGTTGGGGGTTGAACATTAGAATTCCCCCATTTTAATAGTATGTTTAATTTAATCGGCATTTGAAGGCGTTTACAAAAGGTTTCACATGAATATTTGGTTCAGTGTATTTAAAATTAATTTTGAATAAATTATTTTAAGAAAATTTAAAAACAAATAAGCGATAATTTTTTAAATGTAAAAAACTGGACCAGCGAATACTGGCTAAAAGCAAGATGAAGTTTGGTGAAGTGAGGGTAAAGAGAGCAAAAGGCACCATTATTTTTCCACTCACTGAAAAGAGAACGGACACATCAAGCTTTTTAGATCTACTTTTTCCTCATAACAATAAATAATTTTTCCACACTGTGATCCAAGTATGTCATGGGGTACAATTAAAAAACTTCTAATCCTTTCGTTTCTTTTTAATTATAAGAAATATATATTTTTATTTATTTATTATTTTTAAAATTTAAGATCAGCTCAATTACTTTTTTAATTATATTTTTTACTTTTTTTTTATCTAATATTTAATTAATTTATACTAAGAAACTTCATAACTATTTATTAGGAT
>JAMLFT010008562.1:0-13578 GCA_026544285.1 Pachyrhizus erosus | reverse complement strand
TATATATAAAATTTATTATGTAAATAAAGTAATTAATTTTTATAATTATTTTATTTTGGATATATTTATTTATTTTCTCCAATTATATTTTAAAATATAAACTTAGAACCAAGGCATAAAAAATCTATATTTTCCTATAGGTAAGAAAAACTAAACATAAAAAAATCACAAATTAACTCTATCATTTTGTCATCATTAGTTTCATTAAAAAAAAAAAACTATCAACAAGTAATTTCTATCAGGTTTACAATCTCAACAAACCTCCGCATAGCCATAAATAAGTTCATCGTAGGCAACTAAAAATTAGTTTGAATCTCAATTATATAATCAAAATAAGAGATGCATTTAAAAGTTAAATTATGTTACCATTATCATTGTATCATCAATGCAAAATTCACCCTAAATTGCTTGGTGAGTATCTAGAGCTACAATCTATAAAAAAGCAACAATTATCAATTGTTGTTATTTAAACAATAACCAATTTTCTGTCTCCCTAGTATACAACCTCCCAACAAAAATTAACAATTATCCTACCAACAAGGAAATCTCATACCTAATTGTACCATCAAATTTCATAATAAAAGTTAATTCCCCAAAAAAAAAAAATTTAAAAGAGAGACACAAAAAGAGAAAAAAAATAAGAAAGAAAAAACATAAATAAGTATATACTGATAATTTATTATTGTTTTCATCTTTTACTTGATTTAAAATGTGTAAAAATAAAAAAATATAATAAAAAAATATGTAAAAAAATTACATGATAAAATTTATAAAATAATAATAGTTGTGTAATAAAATATATAATTAAATCTAATTATAATATTGAAGATAAAATGTGTGGAATTTCAAAAATTAAATAATAAAATATATAAATTTTATAATCTATTGATAAAACTTACAAAAAGTAAAAAAAGACTGATAAGAAAAAATATAATTAAATCTTATTTTTAATATGAATTAGTAACGATAAATAAGTCAAGATAGAATCTTTAAATAATTATCATAAAAATTAACAATTTTTATCATGGTAAATTGTAATTTAATAATAATATAAAAATTACTATAAGGGAAAAATAATTTATATATTGAGATTATCATTTAATTACAAATTAATATATATATACATATATAATGAATTTACTTACTTTAAAAACTATATCTACTACAATCTCTAATTAATTGTATAAAAATTGAAAATGCATAAAAATTAAAGGATTGCAGTCGAAATAAATTCAAAACTTATTTCTTCACCCATAATCCTAATTAACGTATACTTAAACAATATCTATTGATAATTTGATGTGGTAACTTTCTTTTAAAAGAAAGTCAACTTTTATTGCACGTACAATGTGGCAAGCGCAGGCAAAAGGTTAAAAAAAGGTAGGACCCATGACGCCAAAAATCGACCGTTGCATTTCCCCGTTCCCAGGCTCCGTCCTCGTAGTTCTCACACACTTCAATGCCTCACTGTTCACTCTCTCTCTCTTACATATTTCAAAATTCAAACATTCAAAATCACAAAGCAAAGCTTCCCCTTTCTTTATACACATGATTACATCCTCAAACAACACAAAACCCCATTGTCATGTTATTATGTCTTCCTATACTATTAATGGCCATTCATTTTCTTTAGCTTAACTCCAAAACTAAACTCTCGTTGTTTATATACAACATTCTCTGTATCAGCTCCAACAGCTTTGTTGTTGTGGTTCTGTGCACTTGCCACACGATGAGGGAAGAAAACCCATTAGAGAACAGGTCCAAAGCTTCAAAATTTTCTGATCAAAACCAAGCCCCAAAGCCTCAAAACATCAAAGGAGCTAACCCCAACAACAACAACAACTCCAAAACGAGGTTGTGGGGTGCTCACATTGTGAAAGGCTTCTCCGCTGACAAAAAAACCAAGCCACTTGCCAACAAAAAACAAACACTAACATCTTCAACAATAACAACAACCACCTCGGATAATGTTGTTGCAAATCAGAAGAACAACAACAACCCTTTTGTGCCTTCTCATTCCCGAGTGAAGAGATCTCTCATAGGTGATTTATCATGTTCAATCAACCCTGCTCAGGTTCATCCACACGGGTTTCCAACTCATAGGAGACAATCTTCTACTGATTTGTTCACTGAGTTGGATCACATGAGGGGGTTGTTGCAAGAGTCCAAGGAGAGAGAGAGCAAGCTGCATGCTGAGCTGGCAGAGTGTAGGAGGAAGGTGAGTGAGGTGGATGAGGTTGTGAAGAGGGTTGGTATGTTGGAACAAGAGAAGGCTAGTCTCACTGAGCAATTGGCTGCATGGACATGTGAGGAGGTGAAAGGAGAAGAACAACACAAGGAGGTGAAAGTGCAGAATCTTGAGCTGGAAGTTGTGGAGTTGAGGAGGCTCAATAAGGAGCTGCAGATGCAGAAGAGAAACCTCACTTGCAGGCTATCTTCTCTTGAGGCTCAGCTGGCTTGTCCTAACGAATCTTCTGAGGTTGTTTTCTCAATTTGGCTTATTCATTTATCATGAGACATAAACGTATATTACTTACTTTGTCTGGTTGATTGTTGGGTTGGAATATATTTTAGATTAATGTAGTATGTGTTTGAATTCACACTTTGAATCAGGCAAAATGATGTTGAATTTAAGAAAATGTTCGCATGTCTGATTTTACATTCAGAAATTGATTCGGAATCAAAAATTGATTATGAATTTAAGAAAATTTGAGTACTTTTTGGGTTAGATAAAAAAAAATTATACTGAATTGTACTACTATCTTGCTCTTAGAATAAAAATATCTAAATATAAATTATTTTGTTTAAAAATTAATTTTAATTAAAATTAATTTCATTGAAAATCAATTTTGCAAATGATAACTAAACTGTCATGTGATGTGAACATGTGAATATGAAAATTAGAAGAAGAGACATGCTTCATTACTTGTGGCACTTTATTTGAATTAATTAATTACTACGAATTTAAATTATTTAAGCAATGCTTCCTTACTTAATGCACTCAGAATCATTACATTTCAGATTCCAAATTTCTTTTGCTCATTGATTTGTCTGGGTTACATATGTATGTGCTTGGATGAACATTTACATAATTGATTTTAAGATAAAATGGTTTATGATTGGATGTTATTTTAAGTTTTAAAACCAAGTTTGCTTAGTCTAAAATTTTGGATCTTACGCAAAAACTTTTGTTGAACGCAAAATTAATATTAAACTTGGAATTAATTTTTTACTGTGGAACTAAACATAATGATTTTGTAACTAAAATCTTGATAGCTGATATTCAACATGATTTTGGATCGTTCAATGTGAATTCAAACACGTAGTGGTGCATGATTTGCTAGTTGCTTATATTTATCATTGTTGTATTTTATTTTCCCCAATAATTTTCTAAAATACTAAGGGTGAACTTTACTTGAGTTTGGCTGATTTGCCTTTTTCTTTTTGTGATCAGAGTGACATTGTTGCCAAAATTAAAGCCGAGGCATCATTGCTGAGGCTCACAAATGAAGACCTGTGCAAACAAGTAGAGGGTTTACAGATAAGCAGATTGAATGAGGTTGAAGAGCTTGCCTACTTGAGGTGGGTGAATTCATGTTTAAGAAACGAGTTGAGGAACTCATGCTCAGCATTGGATTCGGATAAGCCATCTAGCCCTCATTCAGTAGTGAGCAATAGTGGAGATTGTGTTAGTTCTTTCTCTGATCAAACCAATAGGTATTTAAATTGTGGCAGTGCAAGTAGGTTCAATATGGTGAAGAAGCCAAAAAAGTGGCCCATAACTAGTGATCATTTATCACAAGTAGAGTGCCAAGGCAGCCTCATTGAGAAGAATTGGATTGAATCAGATGTAGGGGGAAGCCCCAGAAGAAGACACTCTATCAGTGGATCAAACTACTCAGATGAAGAGGTTGTTTTGAGTAAGAGAAGACAATCTGACTGTTTTGTATGTTCAAAAGAAATGGAAAAGGAATCAGTGCCATTGTCTGTTCAACAATCTGGTTTGGAGATTGTCCAAAGACCACAATATTTTGGCAATTGCCAAGAAGCTAACAAGCTTTTGGTTTCTTCTGATGTTGAGAAGAGGGCCCTACGCATTCCTAATCCCCCTCCAAGGCCTTCGTGTTTTATTTCTAGCAAAACAAAACAAGAAACTTCAGCAGCTCAAGTTCCACCTCCTCCACCTCCACCTCCCCCGCCACCTCCTATGAATTTTGCATCAAGAAGCAACACTGCCATGGTGAAACGAGCGCCACAAGTGGTGGAATTGTACCATTCACTTATGAAGAGAGACTCTAGAAAGGACTCTTCAAATGGAGGACTCTCTGATGCACCAGATGTTGCTGATGTTCGTAGCAGCATGATTGGAGAAATTGAAAACCGTTCATCACATTTGCTTGCTGTGAGTAGTTTTCCACCTTATGCACACAAGTTCAGCCTCTTTTTTCATGAGAAATTCTTTTATGATATAGAATTATCCATGGTTTTAGCTACCTTGGTCATGTTATATTATTCATGATTTTCTTTTATTTTTAAGCATACTAGAGGTTCCTTACTTTTGTTACTTAATTTATTGAATTATTGAATGATCTGCCTTACATTTTTGTGGCTAATAACTATCCCTTGATGTATGTAGATAAAGGCAGATATTGAGACTCAGGGAGAATTTGTGAATTCATTGATAAGAGAGGTGAATAATGCAGTTTATCAGAACATAGAAGATGTAGTGGCATTTGTGAAGTGGCTGGATGATGAACTCTGCTTCCTTGTAAGTTACATTTTTCTTATGATCTGTATAGCTTGAGATTAAGCCATGTAGAAATTAAGGTGTAAACTTTGCTACTTTCAGCTTGAGTAAATAGGTTAAAATTATCTAACATGGAATTAAAATAACGTTCATACTTAATTGGATCAGTAGGAGATTCATTTCTATTATTCCTATGAAAAATTATGAATGTTATGCTTATATTTGGCATCTGATAGAACCATGATTTGTGTGCATTCAAAGGTGGATGAGAGAGCTGTCCTTAAGCATTTTGATTGGCCAGAGAAGAAAGCTGACACATTAAGAGAAGCAGCATTTGGCTATCAAGATTTGAAAAAATTAGAATCTGAAGTTTCCTCCTACAAGGATGATCCCAGGCTACCTTGTGACATTGCTCTAAAGAAAATGGTTGCATTATCAGAAAAGTAAGTTACTCAAATATTTAAGAGTGTTCTGTGTCAACTATCACCCCTGAATGAAGAAGAAAAAACAAAGTCTTAGGTCCTAAAATTATTATGTCTTGCAAGAAACTTACATTTGTGTTTCGTTGTCAGGATGGAGCGCACAGTTTATAACCTTCTTCGCACAAGAGAGTCATTAATGCATCACTGCAAGGAGTTTCAAATTCCAATAGAATGGATGCTTGACAATGGAATTATTGGCAAGGTACACCCTTACTGTGCATCAATTCTTACAAAATGTGAATGATAAATTCATAAAAGGAAACGGCATTTTCCATTACAATACTAAAATATCATAACATATAACATATATTAGTACTTGTTTCAATCTTAGAATACGTTAGCACTGATGAGCAATTGCTTCCACAAAACATATATTAGTATTTGTTTCTATTGGATTGTGTTCAACTGTTACCTGGAGACTGATATGAAATTAAGCTTGTTAGTTAGTAAGATATTTGTAGAATTCTGTCTGATATTGCTTCTTCTGGTCCACAAAATTCTGAAAAATAATTCAAAGCATTTTATAAAAGTCCACATAACATTTGATTCAACAATTCTTTTTGGCAGATAAAGCTAAGCTCAGTTAAATTGGCTAAAAAGTATATGAAAAGGGTAGCTATGGAACTTCAAGCAAAGTCAGCATTAGAAAAAGATCCTGCAATGGATTACATGCTTCTCCAAGGAGTGAGATTTGCTTTTAGAATCCATCAGGTTTGTCCTGGAATATACTTCAGTATCTTATTCCATGCTTTTTAAGTTGCACCTCCAATGTAAAGCGAACTTCATGTTGCTTCACTCTTATGGTCAAGATTTTAATTTATATATAGTCTGTATAAAACATTTCATGCAAACATCCAATAAGATTTGATCATTCTACCATGTCATCTTATTCATTAATATGATGTGGCGATAAAGTAAAGTCTTATTGAATGTTCTACTGATATTGTAATATAGATTAAACTTTATTGTTAGTAGTAAACAAGAAGTGAAAGGACTTCAATGCAATTTTTCTTAGACAAATGTATTTTGTAGCTACTTTAAGGATACTTTTTCTAGATTACTTCCTCTCTTTTTCTAAATAAACTACATGGTAATCTTAATTTATTTGTGGATGCAGTTTGCAGGAGGATTTGATGCAGAAACAATGCACGCCTTTGAGGAACTTCGCAATCTAGCTTCTCTTCTTAATAAAACATGAGTGAATGGGTGACGATGGGGTTTAGCTTACCATCTCAGTAAGCCATATACTAACTTGTTAATAGTTGCAATCAGATTGGTTTGGTCTGTGATTGCATTACATTTTGGTAGTAAAAATAGGCAAGATTTTGTGTTATATGTACAAACCAGGTCTTTTTAGAAGATCAGTTGTTGCTGAAAATAGCTTAGCAACTTCAAAATCAAATTATGTTGTGTAACTCAGTACAACTGAGAAAATATAATATATTATTATTTGGTAGGGTGAAATCCCCCAGCAATATAGATTTGATTAATTAGAGAAATGTTAATTACTTTGATGGGAAGATGACAATTTTTACTTTTCAGGATTGGCAAAGCCAAGATCATGATCCTCTAGATTTATTTAATAATTATTGAGATCTTAACCTTTAAAGTAATTTTTTTTGTTAAAATAATAAATGAAAGGATTAAAAATAAAGAATAAAAAATCAACAATTAAAAATAAAGAAATTAAAAATAAACTTTTCAACATTACAGAATTAAAAAATTGTTTAACCCTACATGAAACATGACCCCTTTAAAAATTGTCAACCCATTAAATTAATAAGTGTGATTTTGTTGCATTTTTTTATTCTGACTTTTTTTATTCTGATTTTGGTGCATTTTTTTTTGTTACATTTGCAATAATGTACAGTCCCGCATGAAGCATGCAGCACTTTCACATCAAAAATAAGAATAAACTGAAATTTTGCTTCAAAAGCCAATAAATGAAAATTTTATAAATAGAGAGATCACCTTTCAAAATAATTTATGTTAAACTAATAAATGAAAAAAACGCTTTAAAAACCGTTGCAGTTCAAAAATCCAAAATCCCATTACTGCATGAAGCACTATCACAAAATAAATTGAAACCTTTGCCGTGCAAAGCACTATCACAATTCAAATAAATTGACAAAGGGTAATGCACAAAAGAGTAAAATATGACTCATTGACAAGTCGCATGAAAACTCTAGAAAAGATAGCACGCATTTCTCGCACGGTCAAAAAACCTTTGCCGTGAAGATAAGAAATCAAGGTACAAATTTAGTGTCTTTGAAGTATTCATGCTCCACTATAGACACAAATACCTTAATTTAGGTACATTGTTTTTGGGTATTTGAAGAAAAAAAATGCAAGATGTGGATTATAGCAGTTAATTCAAATGTAAGGGAATATTTCATTACGTGGAAAAATCAATTACTGGAATGCATTTATAATCAAACAAATAATCCAACCATTAGGGGGGGTAAGCAAACTGGTTTGATACTTTACTACCACAAGAGAGAAGAACTAGTGTCCAAAAGGGTCATTGTCTAGCTTCTCATTTCTTCAAAATTAGGACAAATTACAGTCCATTTTCCTATAGTTTCACACTTTCCTAACTAACCTTCCAATTTTTTTTATCACTGAATTATCCTAAGGTTAAGATTTATGTGAAAAATGCTATAATTAAAATTAAAATTAAAATTATGATTAATAAAGTGTGAAATTATAAGCAATAAAATATAATTCATCCTTAAATTAATGAGTGAAATAAAAAATATTTTTTTATCTCCTCTTTTTATTTTTTAACAAAGTTGAATATTAATAGAAATTATTTATTTTACGTAAATTTTGTAAAAAATAATAAAAAAAGAGAATGAGGGTAACAAATAAAATGATTGATGTGATAGGTATATATTAAAAAAATATATAAAATTATTATATAAATTTCTTGTATGAATAATATAGCTCAAATACGAACAATGAGAATGCTAGAAAATATTATAGTGTGTAAGATGAATGTTTGATTGGTTTCTACTTTTGTGCATTTAAAAACGCAAATTTTAAAATTAAACAAAAAAATTATGCAAATTTTAAAACAAAAAATAATAATCGAGACTTGGAACTATCTAGTGTTTGAATAATAGACTAGCTACCATCAATCATTATTTATTAATGAGTCTTATAAATATCAATAGATAAATAAATATTTGATAAACTAAAATGATTATTTCTTATTTTTTTCATGCTTTTGAACAAGAATGTAATGTTATGAATAATATTCCTAGCACATCAAAAGCTATTTTTGAGGCAAGCAATTATTTTGGGAAAGTCTGAGTACCTTTTTAGTAGAAATATAGGGCAAGTCCAATGTGATTTACTTCAAAATATCTTTGAAGTTTCAGAAGTGTCAAGCATAAAGAAGTGTTTGGGGTTATCCTCCATGATTGGAAGGAGGAAAAAAACTATTATTAGCTATATATGAGATCAGGTTTTGAGGAAGATACAAAGTTAGAGTGACCAATGTTAAACTAGAGTTGGAAAGGAGGTAATGGTGAAGACAATCATGTAAGTTATCACTACATACAACATGAATGTTTTTTTATTACTTGTTTCTTTTAGGGATGAGATCTAATGTATGATAAAAAAAATTTGTTGGAGTTATGGCTAGAGAAGAAGTATAAATTGGTTGAATTGGGTTAAACTCACAATGAAAAAGGAGAATGGTGACTTAAATTTTCAAGACATGCATGGATTTAACCTTGTCATGCTTGGGAAACAATGTTTGAAACTTCTTATTAACCAAGATGTTTTAATTACTCACAACCTTAAAGCTTGATACTTCCCATAAGGGGATTTCTTGGAAGCTTCGGTTGGTCATAACTCAAGCTTTACATGTAAAAGCATTTGGAGCTCTCAAGCATTGGTTAAGGAGAGATGTTAGTGATGTGTGAGAAACAAAACTCACATCAATGTGTGGAGGGATTGATGGTTAAGAGAAGTGCACATTTAATATGAATATTTTTGTCAACTAGAGCACATGATGATTAATGTGCTCATTTTAACTCATGAGGGATAACGAAATACTAATGTTATCATGGTATTTTTCAATCCCAGGAGAGTTTCACTCTAAAAATTCCATTAGTGGATTTAGGAGCGGATGATAGACAAATATGGAAATGGATAAAGAATGAGAATTATTTTGATAGATTCGCTCATCATGGCTATAGGGAAAAGATGTTGGACACAAGTTATCTAAATTTGTAGAGAAACTAGGATGTGATTTGGAAGCTTAAAGTCCTTTCGAAGGTAAAGAAATTTTTATGACAGGCATGTAGGGATTATTTACCAACTCACACTAGATTACAACAAGGCATGACATGCCCAAAGTATGCCTTGTGTGTGAACAAAACTTGGAATTTTTGGCATTTATTCACAAGTTGCCAATTTTCTCAACAATGTTGAATGTATACGAGTCTATATCAATCTATGCAGTTATTAATAGATTAAGTGGGAAGCCTATCAGACTTTGTGTTTGTGTTCCTTAGCAAGGTGGATGAATAAAAAAAAGGCACTTTTTGTTATGAACTTATTTACAAGTTTGGCAAAATGAGATTGTGTGGGAAGTCAAGCATGTAGAAGCATCCTAACTAGTGCACAAAGCAATACAAGTCCTATATTACTAGAGGAAGGCTAAACATGTATATGTCGGTAACCTAAAAATGCCCCAAAAATAATATCCATGTGCCCTAAGAACCTTTTTTCACAATGTGTTACCAAGTGTAACATAAATTAAGCATTTTTTTTTTTGAAGAATTATCTAGCTTTGGTATGGCCTTGTGTTTTCAAGACTATCAAGGAAACTTCATTTAGGCTAGAACAAAATGGAAGCCTTTCTCACCAATTGTCTAAGAAGGAAAGGCAATGACATTGCTTGAAGCCATTCAATGATTTGATGATCTAGATGTGGATCTAGTATTTATGTCAATCCTTATGTTTATTTGTATGTATCATCGTATATTGTTTAACAACTTTTAAATGAAATAAATTGAGGCTACTCTTAAAAAAAATTAGCATTCACGCTTGAGGTTTTTACCTTTGTAAGGGTTTAAGCCTTGTTTATATAATGGATGATGTGTTAGACAAGTAACATTGAGATTTTCAATTATTTAAAGATTTATGGGTATCGTATTCCTATATTTTTTAGATTATTTTTGGATTTATAATACTTTATTCAAACTCAAGTCCAAGAAGGCAATTAAAGGTGACAAAGCATTTTTTTAATTAATTTAAAATCAATTGCATTTTTAAAACCTAAAGTTCATATCTCTAGTTAAGGATTCAAGTAATGTTTTTTTCTTTCATTTTTTAAAATAAAAACAAAATTATTTAAATTGTTTGAATTTTTATTTTCAAATTTTTTTGTTATGTATTTACTACATTATCCTATCTTTTTCCCCTACTTCTATCAACTAAAAAATAATTTTTGAAATCTATTTCATAAAATAATTTTAAAAAACAAAAACATAATCAAACACCTCATTATACAAGGACATTCATCCCTAATTACACTAGATTGTATGTGATGATGCAAAGCCCCAACCTTGGCTTATTAAAATTTATCCATTTAAAAAAATATATCTATAAAAAAATTTGTCCAAAAGAATATTAAAATACATTATTTATGGTTATTTAAAAAAAAATCTCTAATTTTAAAAATAATAAAATACAGTTATATTTTAAAAATAAAATAAAAAATTATTTATTTAAGTTAATTTTCTAATTTTTTTCTATCCTAAGAAGTCTCTAGAAAAAGATGAAAGACATTATTTTTTTAATTTATATTATATTTTATACTAATTTTTTTTTTAAAAAAATATTTTTTAATAATATTATTATTTGTCCATCCATATGAAAATGTCAACTTAAGTGTCTAAGATGTATAAAAGTATTAACTCAAATGTCCAAGTTGATAAAAAATAATTTATTAATTATACACTTAATTAGAAGTATGTTACGCTTATCAAACAAATGTCCAATAAGTATTGGAGTAAAAAATGTGTCTCACACTATGACACTTCAAATAAAAAAGGTATCAATGCTTTAGAAAGCCCTACTTTTATAGTAAATAAAGTGAAAGAAAGCAACCAAAACACACAACTTATAAAGGAGTGGAGAAGTGAAGCACATCTAAAACTGAGAGAAAAGTTAACAACTAGGAGAGAAACACACAATTTATAAATGTTTGCCCTTGAAATTTATTTAAGTTTATGTCATGTATCTTATTTAAAAATATAAGATAAATTAAAAAATAGAAATATAGTGAATAAATAGTATATCAAAACTAAAAATATATACTTATCAAATGTATTAATGCTTGAGTGATAATTAGTAATTAGTAAATTTAAAATTAGAAAATATATTTTATCATTTATTTATTCTGTTTAAAAATGTTTTTAATTAAAAAATAAATACAATTTTAATCAATAAAAGGTAAAAAAATGTTAAAAATATGCTTTTTAATTAAATTATTTGCTAAATATAATTAATGAATTGTAAATTTAAAACTAAATAATTTTTTTTTATCTTTTATAGTTAGTTTAAATGTATATTTAGTCGATTTTTTAAGGCATGTTAAGTTTTAAAATAAATGTAAAGTTAATCAATAGTATAATATCAAACAAAAAAAATATACATAGAGGTTATACAAGATATGTTATTCACTAAAACCTAAGTATATAATAATTATTTAATCTTTGTATAGTTTATTTAAGTTTATATTAAGTAATTTAACTAACGGTATAATATAAGATAAAATAAAATAAAATAAAAATGTAGAGCATTAATGGAATAATGATGTTAAATATATTATTTGACTTTAAATTTACAAATCTCTAATTTACATTCAGCCATTAATGTAATTAACAAGTACAAATTTCTAATTTATAAATTTACAAATCTCTAATTAATTAAAGAACTATTATTTTAGAACAAAATAAAAAAGTAAAAAAGATTATTGCTTTGAAATGGAGACAAATATATTAATGTCTTATATTTTTTAAAATTTAACTAATTTTTTTAGTTTTAATAAATTAGTTAATTGAATTTGATAAATAGAAGTATTAAATATAAATTAAATTTTTTAATTTAAAAATATCAAATACATTTTTTAAATATCATTTTAGTCTTTAACAAATAAGTTTTTTTTTAATTTTTGATTCTTGAAAGTTTTTTTTTATTTTGATATTTTTAAAATTTTTTGTTTTAGTCTTTGTTATTAAATAACAATATTAAAAATTTTGATAGTCTAAAACCTTATCACGTTAAATATTATGTTTGACAAGTTATTTTAACTAGCTCACAAAATTTTTTAATAACTAAAAAGTTAGTTTGATTATTTGATAAATAAACTTTTAAATAACTTTTAGCATTTTTAAAATGTTAATGAAAGTAGCATTTTTTAAAAACGCTAGTTTCTAACATTTAATATTTATTTTTCTTCTGTCATTTAATATTTATTAGATTTTTGTAATTTTTTCTATATAAGAGATGATTTTATTTTATTTTTCACTCACGAATTAAGGTTTTATTATTATTATTATTATATTTATATTTTTGCATAAGATAAAACTTTTTTTTACCTATTTATTATATAAGATATTAGCAGTGATAAATAAGGATGAAAACATGTACAAACTGATATAGGTCATAGTTATTCGTTACTCATCCACACCCGTTTGGGAACTCATGGTTATCAAGACAATTGTCTACGAATTTTTTGATTAAACATGCAAATACCTACAAATATTTATGGGTATTTAAAAAATAAATAAAAAGACTTTTTTTTTCTTTTAATAGACAATTTTTTATATCATAAGAACAAGGACAAGAAGGGCATCTACATCAAAATAAAAATATAAAAAATTAAAAAGTCAATATATGATGCACCTAAAATAACACCTTGTAAAATTAATTTAATTTATAATTGTACTTACATAAGTATTGTCAGAACAAATATTATATTCACAAATATATCATTAACCCTAACTTTCATTTATCTCATGGTCATAGTGTATAAAACATTAGAAAAAAAACAAAAAACTCGCACAATCAATAGAATTATTTGAATACACAGGTACATGTAGATGTAAGTACCATTTAATTAGTAGACAAAATACTCTTGTTGGTGGGCAACAAATACCAGTCAAAGGTATTCATTAACTATTCACTGCAAATTTTAACTATCCATTGCAGATTTTATCCGTGGATATTCATGGATGTGAATTGTTTTGTCATCCTAGTGATAGATATTAAGTTTATTTTATTTTTATTATATATTTTGAATATTTTTATATTACGATATTTATTTTA
>JAMLFT010008561.1:0-13579 GCA_026544285.1 Pachyrhizus erosus | reverse complement strand
AATACCCCTAGTCATGAAAAGTAAGATTTTTACTATTTTTATAATCTAACTTAGAGAAAGATTAACTAGGAATTTTCTATGTATAAATTAATTAAACTTATATCCATTTTAAAGTAAAAAACACGATAAAAATCTACGAAAATTAAATTTTTATAAATAGACCAAAATACCCTTTCTTTAAAATTTACAATTTTGTTGTTCGAAATTCAAGGGGAATTAGGTAGGATATTTTACATTAATACTACTAGGTTCACAATATTCATAATGTTAGAAATGTGGTATAGACTTCATCAAAAAGGAAATTTTGTGAAAATAACCAAAATACCCTTTTTGTGAGTAAATTACTAAAATATCCTTCCTATAAAATTTACTGAAATTGATTTCAAATCTAAATTTTAATGGTTCATTCCATTTTTAAGGGTTCATTATTATTCAATACATAAAAATATAAAAAGAAGATTTACAATAAAACCCATAAGTGATATGTTAAATGATTAAAATGCCCTTCTTATCAAATTTAAGGAAATGTGAAATACTTAGCTAAACTTTGAATGTTCTTTTGATTTCCCTTATGATGTATGTACTATCTTTGTCGATATATTTAACTTTATTTCTGATCATGAAATATCTTAGTGGAAAGAAGCTTACAATTGAAATCCTAAGATAGTAGACAATGATAAATGAAAAGTTTGATAAGTCTCCACTTAAAGATCCCTCATGTTGTATGAAAATGGCTAGGAAGAGCCAATAATGAATGAGAAATTGGTGAATTGATATTAATATGATTGAACGATTGCTATGAAGCAAGATTTCCATCTATGGATGTTTTTTGAGATCTTGTACCATGAAACTTGATCAAAAGAAGGCAAAAAGTAATAATTAAATCATAATTCGTGTGAGATACAAGCATGGAGTAATGCAATGGGTTGACTGTAGAAAGTACTTGAGGAATGTATGCAGGTTGTGGAAGACATTAGGGGTAAAAAGGTACCAAGTTTGTGGACTGTCCTAGATTTGGAGGTGACATAGAGTTGGCTTGGTAACCTCAACAAAGTAAAGCATTACCTAGATTGGTGGAGAGTATTTGAGTCTTGTACCAGCTCAAGATATGTACTTCCGATCATCACCTAAAAGTTACACAGTTATGGATAAAATAATACGTTTCTCATAAGTCCTCAAGAATCAGTAGTAAGTGTAACATCCCAAATTTTTGCAATCTAATGATATTATATATCTAGAATTTATCTCATATTTATTTTTGAGTGAATCATTTTAAGAATGTCAAGTCTTAGAAAGATAGTTTTTAAAAGATAATATTTAAGAGAGAAATAATGAAAATAAGATGTTATTAAATAATTTAAAATTTAAATAGAATGAAAAATATAAAGAAATTGAAATCCATAAAAGAAATAAAGAAAGAATAGAAAAGAGGAAAATTAGAATTAGAATCAGAATAGAAATTTAGAAATTTAAAATGAATTTTTAAAAATTAAATAATTATTTTTAGACAAAATAAATTATTCCTCATCAAAATAAATAGATTTTTAAGAAAAAGAAAATTTCTTTCAGTGAAAGAAAATATAAATAAGATTATAGGATTTTTGAAATAATTTAAAATAATAAAATAGGATATATAAAAAAATTTTAAAATAGAAACTAGAAAATTAAAATAGAAAAAAAAGAGAAAGAATAAAAGAAATAAAGAAAATAAGGGAAGATGGAAGAAAAGGGGCACTAGGGGCTCGAACTAGCAACCTCAAGGTTGAGAGATGAAGTAAGGAGCGTTGCCAACTAAGCTACCCACATGGGTAACATTAAAACACAAAAGGAAATATAAAAGAGATAGGCACGTGGTTAAATGGAAACTTAAAATTCACAAAAAGGCTTGGGGCGGACTCAAAGGGAGTGTCATGAGGGTGGAATGAAAGTTTGGGATGTAAAGATTTCCATTTGACCACTAGGCCCATCGCTATTATTCTTACCAACTAAATTCTATTTAACCCTTTTCAAAAACCATTGACCGCCATGGAAACACCTTTGTCATCTTCAACCTTGAACCAATTTTTTTTTTTTTCTGATAACCATGTTGGCTGCGCCCCTTGCCCTGCTAGCTACCTAGCCTCTACCGCCCAAGCCTTGGAAAGCTTCAGCACGAATAAATAAAGCCTGAGGACATCTATATAAGGAGAGTCAAAGGTGAGTTCTAGGAAGAAAAACACAAACTTCGACCATCAAATTCTCCCCCGTTTCTCACTCTCGTTGCCTCAAACTTGTCCCAACAGTTTCAAAATTTCATTTCAAACCTTTCTGTTAAAGAAATTTGAAGAAAAGTGCAACAAATCACGATTTTACAGAGGACTCTGAGTTTTGCCATTAACGAGTTGCAGAAACTTCAATTGAGGTAGGAGGATTTATCTTTTCTAAAAATTCTGATTGTGGTTACATTCTATATGTTTTCAATTTTAATTCTTCACAGCTTGGCAATCTAATTCGCAATAATCTTCCTTAATTGAATCATAGTTCATAGGATTTGAACTTTGTAAAATTCGCATTCGAAAAGCCTTAATCTGAGCGTAATTTGATTAATTAAAGGTTGGAAATAATTGAGAACAAGTCGTGGAAGGATTTTGGATAGTTTAATTGCCAAAAATGAGAAAGAAAATGAAGATTGAAAATTTAAAATCTCTGGTTCAAAACTAGAGCCAGAGGTTGATGACGAAGGACAAAATTACCATTTTGCCCTTTAATTCAAGAATTTACCAAAATACCCTTTTTTATTTTCTTTTAATTTCTATGCCATTTAGGTTCATCCAAGTCTTGAAATAAACCTAGGGGATCAATCTACCTCTATGGATGAGAATTAAAATAAATTTTTCTTAGAAAATTTAATGAAAATTAAATTATTTTTGTAAAATTCCAAAAATGCCCCTAAGTAGAAAAAACTGAATTTTTAAAGTCTGTTGACAAAAAAAAATTAGAAAGAAATTATCTGAATCTATCTAAGAATACCCTAGGATGCCTTAATTTCTTTTCGAATTTTAGAATCCTTAATAATAAAATTTATATTTTTAAAATGACCAAAATACCGTCAAGGTATAAAAGTAAATATTTTTGTCCTTTTTGGCCATTTTAATTTCTAGGAAATAGCCTAAATACCTTGCTACAATAAGAAGTATTTAACGTAAAAATTTAGTGGTAAGAATCTGAAGAAAATTAGAAAAGGTAAATTTTTACAAAATGACCACAATACCCCTAAGATATAAAAATGAACATTTGATCATTTCTAGGTTAGCCTAATCTTAGGAAATATGCTCTAAATTATTTTTAATAATATTAGAAACTTTTACAGGAACATTGGGTTAAAAATAAAAGGGAGATATTTTAAAAGGGCAAGTATTTCTAAAAATGACCAAAATGCCCTTACTTTACAAAAACAAAAATCAATTCTTATTTTGAATTAACTTTTGGTAGTTAGTAAATTAATTTGAAATTACTAGGAACCTACATCTAAAGTAATAAGTAGATTTGGGAAAAGAAGATCCTAGAAAAACCATATTTTATGAAAATGACAAAAATACCCCTACATTAGAAAATTTTAATTTTCACTGTTAAACCTTTTAAACCTAGGAAAAACAAAGTTATAACACCTGAATAACTATATGAGTTACTATGAGTTGAAAATGAGGATAAGAATACCTAAAAGATATATTTATGGAAAATGACCATTTTACCCTTGCCTTGTTATTTGGCTGCAAAATGTGCAATTAATTACTATAGACTAACGGATATGCATTAGAATGTACTATATTGGTAATATACATATGATTATAATGGTCCTATTATCTACAAGAGATAGATATTATTGTTTACAGTCCATCAATGACAAAAATCCCCAATAAACCCTAGGATAGTGGATTAACTGAGATATGCTCAGATAATAATGATACAATCTAGAGTGTTCATGATATACAAATGGATGTCCATTGGGAACCTTGATATGACATAAATACCATTGTAAAAAGAAAATAAAAGGGAGGATAAATGAAATAAGGAAGGTAGATTGGATTGAGAATCCTATCGATTGTGAATTTAAGACGGAGGATGCAATGGTTGACCATCGAAGTACCTAAGGAATGTAAGCAGGCTCTGGTGAGACCTTGATGGTAGATAAGCTGCTAAGTTGTGAACCGCTTAGAGTATGAGGGTGTCACAGAACTAGCTTGACGTCCCCTACAAAGCACAACATTACCAAGATTTAGTTGAAAGTACCCTGGACCGAGTATCAGGCAGGATATGTACTCTCGATTGTCAACCAAAGATTACAATTTGGATTAATTATGATGCGCTCATGTAAGTCCTCTCGGAGTTAGTGGTTTTGGAGGCTACGATGGGCCCTAAGGCGATTAGACAACCTAATTAGGCACACATGGTGAGATAAGAGATAACGTTAGATAAACTATCCTTTGCATTGCATATGTGATCTAGAATTAATAACTCACACCTACACCCCCCTCTTTTTCAGACTAAGCATGACCAAAAATTCTAACCACTTTTTCATCTAACAAAGATGCTTTTAGAAGGGAGATGGACTCACGACGGAGTCAAAGACAATGATACATTCATAGGATATATCTGATTCGCTTTTCGACCCATGAACATTCATAAGATACATTCATACCATGTAGACTTGCTAGTAGTTCTTTCTCAGACTCTGCCACGCAGATTCCTTAATGTACCAGCTAATCGGAGACGACCTCAAATCCCTCAACCACCTCAGTCATCAATGGGGTCAGTTTAAGTTAGTATTATGAATCATAGAGAAGAATCAACAAATGAGGAAGATCCATCTGAAGCTTCATGTTAGATAGAAATAAGTCGCTGAAGAGTTTTGTTAAAAAAATTATGTTTTTCTTGTGTTTTGATGTATAACTTTTCTATTGTATGTGTAATAGAGTAAGTACTTGAAATGGAAGTAAGACAACGAGTTAGCTTATTGTTAAATTGTAATTCCTCAAACAAATTTAAATATAAATTTTATTTGCTCAATAACTCTTGAAATATTTTCTATTAAATTAAAGTAAATAAAAAGTGCCGTTACAATTAGTTGGAATCAGAGCAGTTCGATCTTTTAGTCAGAGAAACCCTATAACCATTACAATAACTACTTGGGTAATAGTGTGAATATTGATAGCACAAATCAATAAGATGAGTTTAAACTATATTTTAAGCCCTTAGAAAGAAGTTGAGTGACCTCAAAATTATTTGTTGTATCCACAAGATAATATGCCTGGAAGACTTTTAGGAAGCAATACCCAACAAGTACTAGACCGGATAACCTAGGTCCTAGAAAGGATAACACAGGATTGAAATGAAGGACTTGTAGAGTATAGAGGACTCGCAACCTTCTGGAGAAATAATCCACCACAATTTAACGGTTCCTTCAACCCTGAATGAGCACAAAATTAGATCACGAAAATTGAGAAAATATTCACCACTAGGTCTTATTTGGAAGAACATAAAGTCAACTTTGCAACTTTTATGTTCACTAGAGAGGCAAAAAATTGGTGAAGGATCACACAACCTACTCTGCCCCAGCACAACAATTTTATTTTATGGGAAACCTTCAAACAGAAGTTTTTGGATAAGTATTTCTCTGTTGACTATCAACAGAAAAAGGATTGGGAGTTCTTAGATCTAAAACAAGGAAGCTTATTAGTAGGAGAATACGTCGCAAAATTTGTCAAGCTACTCAAATACTGGCCTTACTTTAGAGCAAATGATAGTCAAGCAATCTATTCTCAATTTGAGAATGGATTACGAGCTGAAATCAAACAAGTTGTGGGGGTATCTACAAATTTCTTAATTCCCCACTCTAGTTAGAAAATGTAGAATTTATGAAGATGATTCGAACACCCGTCAGATGTAGCGGAAGGTCGGGGGACCACAAAAACACCCAAAGAGATCCTTTGGATACCCAAAGAAGCCCTATTAGAGGTCATTATGGTGCAACTCATTCTTTCATATCTTATGATTGTGCAAAGTGTTTAGCCTTACCATTGACTTCTTTGCCTTATGCTTTAACTATAAATACCCCTACGAATAAACCTATAATTACATCTCAAGCCTGTATAGGATGTCCTGTTCTCCTAGAAGGTCAAAATTTTCTGATAGATCTAGTATGCTTACCCCTGTCCAATCTAGATTTAGTACTAGGAATGGATTGGTTATCCTCCAATCACATTACCTTAGATTTTCATAATAAAACACTAACATTTGGAACCATGAACCTTGAATCCATGGAATGTAAGTCAAAAGAAGAGGAACATAAAGACTTCCAGTTATTTATGGCATTATTTTGCACAAAAGTAGAAATGGAGTTAGATGTTCCCAATCTATCAATCGTTCAAGAATTTCTACAGGTTTTTCCTTAAGAAGTGAAAGGATTACCTCCGAAATGAGAAGTAGAATTCTCTATTGACCTTATTCCAAGGTCAAATCCGATTTCTATCGCACCTTATCGGATGACACCTAAGGAGCTAGCTGAAATTAAAAGTCAACTAGAAGAATTGTTGGACAAGAAGTTCATCAAACCTAGTGTGTCACCATGGGGAACACCTGTACTACTAGTTAAGAAAAAGGGTGACAATATGCGTTTGTGCATTGATTACTGTCAACTAAACAAGGTGACCATCAAGAGCAAGTACCCACTTCCAAGAATTGATGACCTTATTGATCAACTAAAAGGAGCTCAAATTTTCTCAAAGATACATCTACAGTCTCGATACCATGATATCCGAGTAAAGAAGGAAAACTTTCCCAAGATAGCTTTCCGCACCCGCTATGGACATTACGAATATTTAGTTATGCCTTTTGGCTTGACTAATGCCGTTGTAGTATTGATGGACTATATGAATAGAATCTTCCACAAATACCTAGATAAATTCGTAGTAATCTTCATCAATGACATTCTGATCTATTCAGAGACTCTAGAGGAACATGTGGGACATCTCAAGACCGTGCTACACATTTTGAAGGAACGTCAGCTATACACAAAACTCTAAAAGTGTGAGTTTTGGTTGGAAGTGGTCAGTTTCCTAAGTCATGTGGTATCTAAAGAAAGAGTAGTTGTGGATCCCGCTAAAGTGAAAGCAATAACGTAGTGGGACCCACCCACAACAGTTACAAAAATCAGAAGTTTCTTGGGTTTAGCTGGTTACAATAGAAAATTCATCGAAGGATTTTTCAAACTCGCATTTCCACTAACAAAGCTAACTAGGAAGGGTCAAGCTTTTAGCTGGGACCAAACTTGTGAAGATAGTTTCCAACAATTAAAGACGAGGCTAACCACTGCACCTATCCTAACCTTGCCAGACCCTGAAAATAAGTTTGATGTTTACTATGATGCCCCACGTCAAGGATTAGGATGCGTGTTAATGCAAGAAGGAAAGGTAGTGGCTTACGCCTCAAGACATTTACTCACGCACAAGGGAAATTATCCCACCCACGATTTGGAGTTAGTTGCAGTTGTGTTTGCCCTCAAAATTTGAAGACATTATCTTTATGGAGCAAGATTTGAAGTTTTCAGCGATCACAAGAGCTTACAGTACTTGTTTGACCAAAAAGAGTTAAACATGCGATAGAGACGCTGGATGAAATTCTTAAAGGATTACAACTTCAAATTATTCTACCATCTAGGCAAGGCACATGTAGTGGCTGATGCACTTAGTAGAAAGTCACTACACCTATCTACTATGATGGTTGAAGAATAACAACTGCTGAAAGATTTTAGAAATCTTAGCTTAATAGTAGAAGTACGCCCTAGAAGTCTATATTTAGGGACATTGACAATTACAAGTCACTTCATAGAGCAAGTCAAAGAGGAATAAAGGAAAGATCAAAACCTACAAGAAAAGTTGGGAATAGTAAATGAGGCTTAGGAAAAGCTGTTTCAATTAAGCATAGATTATATAATCAGAACGAAGGGTAGGATTTGTATTCCTAACAATGAGGAAATGAGAAAGATGATTCTAGAAGAAGCACACAAAAGTCAACTTAGTTTCCATCCAAGAACCACAAATATGTATCAAGATTTAAAGAAAAGTTTCTAGTGGCAAGGGATGAAGAGGGATGTAACCAGATTCGCTGCAGCCAGTCTAACTTGTCAGAAGGCTAAGGTGGAACATCAAAAACCTTCTGGATACCTTCAACCACTCAAAATACCTGAATGGAAATGGGATAATATTTCTATGGATTTTGTAACTGGGTTACCTAGGACCTTCGTGGGACATGATGCTATATGTGTTACTGAAGTTAGATTGACTAAAATTGCACACTTCTTACCTATAAACATATGATATTCCCTTGAGAAGCTGACCCAGATATACCTGAGAGAAATAGTTAGACTACAAGAATTTGGCGAAGTTTACAAGAAGCTTTGGGAACTAAGTTAAGACTCAGTTCTTCATCTCATCCACAAACCGATGGTTAGACGGAAAGAACTATTTAGTCACTTGAAGATTTGCTAAGGGCTTGTGTGATTGAACAAAAAGGAGGTTGGAATGAGTTCCTACCACTGGTAGAATTCACTTACAATAATAGTTATCAGATGAGCATAGGGATGGCTCCATATAAGGCATTATACAGAAGGAAGTGCAGAACTCCGTTATGTTGGTTTAAGACGGGAGATTCACTATTGCTTGGTCATGAATCTTTTTAAGAATTTCAAGTCTTAGAAAGATAATTTTTAAAAGATAATATTTAAAAGAGAAATAAAGAAAATAAGATTTTGCCCTTAGAAGGGAGATAGACTCATGACGGAGTCCAGGACGATGATACATTCATAGGATATGTTCGATTCACTTTTCGGCCCACAAACATTGTAGTACCCTGATAGTTCTACTACGTAGACTTGCTAGTAGTTCTTTCTCAGACTTCGCCACCCAGATTCCTTAATGTACCAGCTAATCGGAAACGACCTCAAACCCCTCAACCACCTTAGTCATTAATGGGGTTAGTTTAAGTTGGTAATATGAATCATAAAGAAGAATCAACAAATGAGGAAGATCTATCTGAAGCTTCAGATTAGACAGAAATAAGTCGCTGAAGAGTTTTGTTAAAAAGTTGATGTTTTTCTTATGTTTTGATGTATAACTTTTCTACTATAAGTGTAATATAGTAAGTACTTGAAATGAAAGTAATACAACGAGTTAGCTTATTGTTAAATTGTAATTCCTCATACGTATTTAAATATACATTTTATTTGCACAACAACTCTTGAAATAATTTCTATTAAATTAAAGTAAATAAAAAGGGGCGTTACAGTAAGAGGCAGCGATTAGCCTTAATGTGCTAGTAATAAACTAATAGGACTTGTTACAGTGAGTGGACAATAAACGATTGTAGGTACACCATTATTTATGCTTGATGGAGAACATGTGTCTCACTCCTACAAACCCGATATTTTTTTTTCCAGGACAAGATGACTAATGATTATTGTCCCTTGTTTCACTTATCTATAACCCCTCTTTGCAAACGATGCAGTAGGGATCCTTTATACCGGCTGGATACCTACACCGGATATGTCTGGTTTACTTTTTTCCCTATAGAACCCTTTTCAACTTCCATACCTAGCCAAATAGACCTCCCTATAGTATTAACTCAAGTTATACCTCCTAGGTTTTCATATTCTCTTCCAAAAAGCACATCGCATCCTAGAAGAAGGAGACGAAATAATCCTCGCCAACCTTCTACATCTACTCTCACTAGTAGTAGGCCATCTCTAGGAGAAGAGTCTTCTAAAGAGGAAGATCCATCTGCAAACTTTTGTGGCGAAGGAGAATCTTAAAATTTTAAATTTCTATCTTGCATAAGCGACAAAACTTTTTATGTACTTTGATGTAAATTAATAAATGAAAGTTAATCTTTAATTGTTTGACTTATTGTAATTAAAAATGAACAAAAAAATAGTATAAATTTTAGGTCGTTAAAATTCCATCTTTACCCTTTTGGTATTCGTCATTTTGGTTAAGAAGTTCTTGAATGGAAGAATCCTTGCATTGTTGTTCCTTGATCTAATCTAAGAATTCGTTAGTGATTGTTAGACTTCCTAAGAGTAAACTCTTGGGATGTATTTCTATTGCTAGATTTAAAATCCTAAAATCTTCGATAAACTTTTGTTCTTCTGCAATCATTGCAAATAAGTGCAATGAATTTTGGCTTAGTGTAATGGCCTAAAGTTCTTATGAAGTTTTCTCATGAATTGTTATTTAAATTAATATAAGATGTTGGAGATTACTTTCATTAATTTACATTAGTACACATCAAAAGTTTCATCACTTATACATAATAGAAATTGAAATTTAAGATTCCTCATATTCACTAGAGTTCTCATACGGATCTTCTTCTTTAGAGGATTCTTTTCTTGGGGAGTGTTTGGTGCTAGTGAGAGTAGAGGTAGAACGTTGGTTGAGATTATTTTGTCATCCCCTTATAGGGTGTGATGAAATTTTGGGAGGGGAATCTAAAATTTTGGTAGGTATAGTTTAAGTTAATATTATAGCGAGATCTATTTGGCTAGGCATAAAAGTTGATAAGGCATCAATAGAAAAGAAAGTGAATCAGACATATCGAGTGTAGGTATCCAACTAGTACAAGGGGATCCTTGGTTTATCTTCCGCATAGAGGTGTTATAGATAGGTGAAATAAGGGACCATAATTGCCAGTCATCTTGTCCTGCAAAATGTAGGATTTGTAGGATTGAGTCACCATGTTCCCCATCAAACACATACAATGGTATACTTGCAATTGTTTACTCTCAACTCACCGTTACGTGTCCTATATATATTACTAGTGCATTAAGGCCCCTCGTTGCCTCTTACTACTAGCTCCTAAGGGCTTATGTGAAACGTAATTCTTTATCTATAATTTGCACATTGGGTGACGATCGGGAGTACATATTCTGATCTGGTACAAGACTCAGATACTCTCCACCAATCTTGGTAATGCTTTGCATCGTCGGGGTTGCCAAACCGGCTTAGTGTGACCCCTTTTTTCTAGAGTGACCCACAAACTTGGTGCCTTTACACCCCCAAAGACTTCCACAGCCTACATACATTCCTCAGGTACCTTTTGTAGTCAACTCATTGCATTTCTCCAATCTTGTATCTCATACGAATTATGATTTAATTGCTACTTTCTACCTTCTTTCGATCAAGTCTCAATGTACAAGATCCCAAGACACATCCACAGATGGAAAAATCCCGCTTTTTATATTAATCATTCATTCATAATAATATCAATTGGCCAATTAATACATCATCTTGGCTTTTCTAGCCAAATATCATACTTCAGGAGGGATCTTTAATTCATAGAGACTCATCGAGCTCTTTCTAAATCATTGACTACTAACTTAGGGTTTTATGAAATGAGAGCTTTTTCTTTATTTATAAATGAAATAAAGTTAGATATATCAATAATGATAACACACATTGAGAATAATCCAAGTTTAGTTAAAATTCTCGAATTTTATTAAGTTGTACAAGAAGGTATTTTAGTCATTTTTACATATCTTTTGTAGCTCTTTTTGCAAAAATGCCTTTTTATATCACATGTACTAAATAATGATTGTCTTTAAAGATGGAATGAGTTATTCAGGTTTCAATTTGAAATCAATTTGGGGTAATTTTTAATGAAAGGGGTATTTTAGAAAAATTTTCATTAAAGAGTATTTTGGTCATTTTAACTTCATAGAAATTTTCTTTTTAATTTCAAAACATATATCTGAGAGTATTAATTCTATTAATTTTTTAGAAAATTGTTCAGAATTACAAAGTTTTTTTTAAAAGACAATAACTATGGCCATTTTGGTTATTTGCATAAAATTTCATTTTTAATGAAGTTTTTGTAACGTCTACTTTTTCATTAATCAAAATACATATACATAGAAGCTACTTTGTTTTACTAAGTAAAAGTTACTAAAGATATATCGTTAATATTACAAAAGGAAAACTTTAAACATAATCTCTCGGATCTTCTAAAGGATCCTCTTCCTCAGATATGTCAATTATGGGAGCACATCTGGCTATTCTATGCCTAGCATAGCCAGTGGAAGAGTTACGTGGTCTTCTCCTTCTGCGGTGAGATGGAAAACCAGGAGGTGATTTTGAAACCCTTGGTGGTTCCACCTGTGTTAACACGATCGGGAGATCAATTTGTCCATAAGAGGTGGGAGCTAACGGGGCTGCATGAAAGAAAGTGAAACAAACATATTCAGCATATGTATACAGTTGATACAGTGGATCTCTAGTCCATCGTCCACGTAGGGGAGTTATTGACAAATGAAATAGTGGATGGAATTCCTCAGACATCTTTTCCTGAAATGGTTAGTGTAGGAGTGAATCTTCGATTCTCAATTTTAGTTATATAGTACTGGTGTACCTGAATAATTATATATAAACCTACACATATGTATATACATCTATAATATCTCACTGTGTCGGGTCCTAGATAAATTTCTATCGATTATAGGGATCCCTTGTTGCCCTCATTCACTCCTTCTCACTAGAGGACTTATGCAATCATAATAACAAGTCCATAAGTTGCAATATTTTTAGGTGACAGTCAGGAGTACATATCTCAAGCTGGTACATGGCTTAGATACTCTCTATTGACTTTGGTAATGCTATGCTTTGTCAGGGTTACCAAGCTGGCATTGTGACTCTCTAATTTGGAAAGTTCACAAACTTGGTGCCTAAACACCCCCAAGGATTTCCACAGCCTGCATACATTCCTCACGTACCTTCTGTAGTCAACCCATTGCATTTCTCCATTCTTATTCTCACTCGCGCTCTATTTATCCTTCCTTACTCCCATCGATAAAGTCTTCTAGGTACTAGATCCCTGGAATCTTCTAATTTGAAAATCCTTGCTTGTTCATTTGGCCATCAATAGATTTGCCTCTAGCCTGAGGGGGATCTCTTTTATTTATGAAGACTTCTCGATCTATTTATAAGTGCGTCTTATTTATCCTATTAATATCAAAGAAAGTTCATTGATCACTATTACTCATGTATTTATGTCACAAACTGCTTTTTCTTGTCAGCCTTAGATTGACATGATTCCTTTAAATAACCTTTATCCTTTTGAGTTATACAATGAAGTATGTAAACATTCGAGTTGTCACAATGTTTAGACATGGTTCTGAAGAAAAATTTATGAGGTAATACGTGTAATTGGGTATAAGGGTATTTTGGTCCTTTTTCCTCATAGGATTTCTAAAATTCTTTGATTTTCCTTTTACTATGAATTTCTGCAGATATAAACTTATGATTATACTAATAGTCTAGGAAAATCCACTTCTTATTGCCAAACTTGACCATTGAATTTTCAAGGGTATTTTGGGAATTTGCTCAAAAATATTATTTAAATTTTATTTCTAGGGTTTGCTTTTAGGAAACCTTTTAGGAGATAAAATATTTGATATTTCCTAGCATTAGATTATTTTATAGACCAAAAATTGAATTTCTTGTGAAAGAATTAAATAATTCAAAAACCAAGGGCAAAATGGTCATTTTCATAAATA
>JAMLFT010008560.1:0-13579 GCA_026544285.1 Pachyrhizus erosus | reverse complement strand
AAATATAACAACCATTAACATAATATAATATGTTTTTATTTATAAAAATAAAATTAAAAATTAAAAATTTATAATAATTGATGTATTCTGTTAAATTAAATGAATTAAGACCCTTCTATCCATGACAGCACTTTTAATACACCTAATGACAAAAAAAAAATCTTAAATAAATTATAATTAAAAAGATTTGAATTTATATTGGTATATTCTGTTAAAGTTCTTCTATGGTTTTATATTTGTATAGTACTAATACTATTAGCATTTACCCTAACGGAAAAACACACTTCTTAAACAGAACAGCACATCACGAGACAGACCTCACCTCGTAGTCTCCGACAACTGCAACTCCGTTCGTTAATAACAAAAAAAGTGAAAACACTTTCTTCCCTTCCCAGTTCGCACCTCATTTCCCTCTATCTCTCCGCCACGCGCTACCATGTCAGTGTCACACTCCCTCCACCTCCGCCTCTTCACCCCTCCCCCCACCGCCATTCCCACCCACTCCCACTTCCCGCCACCGGCCCTCCTCCTCCCTCGCGCCACCCAGCGCCGCCTCCCCTCCCTCCGCGCCTCCTCCTCCTCCCCGGAAATCCTGGTCTCCGAAAACAACGGCGCCCCCGCCGCTTCCTCCGATCCAAGCTCCATCGAGGTCGACGCCGTCACGGAGGCCGAGCTGAAGGAGAACGGGTTCCGCAGCACGAGGAGGACCAAACTCGTGTGCACTGTGGGCCCCGCCACGTGCGGTTTCGAGCAGCTTGAGGCCCTGGCCGTGGGAGGCATGAACGTGGCGCGAATCAACATGTGCCACGGCACCAGAGAGTGGCACAAGGAAGTCATCGACCGCGTGCGGAGACTCAACCACGAAAAGGGTTTCGCTGTCGCCATCATGATGGACACTGAAGGCAGCGAGATTCACATGGGTGATCTCGGTGGCGCTTCCTCTGTCAAAGCCGATGTAATATTATTACCCTTTTTTTTATCATCACTCCTTCCATACCATACTCATTCTATTGTGTTATTCTCTTGCTTGCAGGACGGTGAGATCTGGACCTTCAGTGTTAGAGCCTTCGATTCCACTCTTCCCCAACGCACCATCAATGTCAATTATGAAGGCTTTGCCGAAGGTTAACTAACTTCATCAAACGCTTCTTATTTTCTGTTTTTTTTCTTGTTCTAATGAAATGTGATGTAATGTGGCAGATGTTAAAGTGGGGGATGAGCTTTTGGTGGATGGAGGGATGGTTAGGTTTGAGGTGATTCAGAAAATAGGTCCAGATGTTAAGTGCCGTTGTACTGATCCTGGCCTGTTGCTGCCGAGGGCCAATCTCACTTTCTGGAGGAATGGTAGTTTAGTCAGAGAAAGGAATGCCATGCTCCCCACTATTTCTTCCAAGGTTTCCAATTCCTCATTTGCCTTTTGCTTGCTTGGATTGCATCTCTTTTTTGCAATATTTTGTTTGGCCGAGTATATAATACTGTCTCCTTTCCAAAATGAAAGTCACCCAAAATGATTCTCACTTTTCAATAAGATATTTAAATATCTATTTCAATGTTGTATTATTGTCTTAAAAGACTTAATAATATATTTATTGAAATTAAGAAAAAAAAATAAGGATATTTTAGTTAAATTATCCAATAATAAATACTATTTTTTTGGGATACTTATTTTTTGTAATCTCTGAAAAAACCTTAAAATGCAATCATTTTGAGACGGATGTAGTATCTATTTTTGGGTTATCCAATCCAAGGTCACAGTTAGGAGCTACTGGTGTGCATTGGTTCCTAGAACTCCAGCAACCATGAGTCTAACGAGTTATACAAAAGGTGTATAGTTTATGTATACTCTCTCTAACACTCTTCCTACTATTCTTTGTGATTGACTGAAATTTATTAAATAAGAAGTGAAATCTATCAAAATTTTGATTTCTGATAAATTTATGCTATAACACAAAGAATGTTATAAAAAGAATATAAGAGAAAGTGTCACTAGTATTCTTTTTATATATAACATAATTCTTATTTGGCTACTGACTCAAAATTAAGAAAATTTAAAATTGTTTATTAAATTAGAGTCTTTTTTTTTTTTACATTTCTCTTTTAAGTTTTCATAGGTCTGCTTCTTCCCTTTTTATCAAATTTCTCATTCAAGTCTGTTTTGGTCTTATTCTCCCAGTCACGATCAAACCACCTTAGGCATGTTTGCATCCTTTTCCCATCAATAGGTTTTAGTGTGTTTCTCAACATTATGCCATCATTCACACTTTATTGCCCAACATTTACCAGTCACTGCTATAGAACTTTCTGAACGCTTTTTTTGTACCATCATTATTCTATAGTTTTGTCATTTGTGTTGGTTCTAGGCATGTCATATGTAAGTAGCACTTCTCTTGATTAAGTTAGGAAGAGTTTCTTTATAGCTTATGTGGACTTACTTTATGACATAAACACTTGTGTAAGTGTTCAGGCTCAGGTGAAATTATGAAAATAGCTTGTGATATGTTCATAACCTGTTTACAGTTTATTTCTCTCTAAAGTAGCTTATGGAAATAACTTACCACTTATGAAAAAAGTTTAATAACTCTATTTGATTACAGAATCAACTTATATATAAGTGCTTACATGATAAAACTTATTTAATAAGTGTTTTAATTAAGTTGTTTACCCAAATGCAACCTAAGTATACAGAGAATTCTTATCCCCGACAAATTATATATAGAAATGACTCCTAAGGTCATTTGTCTGGACTGCTTTTTTCTTATTGTCTTTTTATTAGTAAAACTTTCAAGAGATTTGGAATTTAGAATAGATATTATCTTGTAGGACCAGTGGTCTAACAATGAAGGTACCTGTTGGTTGTGATGATTCTTAGCTGTATTAGGCACTCTTATATGGGGTAGGAGAAAAGAGTGCTTTAATTAGGCTATAACAAACTAGCGTTAGTGGCAACAAGTGTAGGAGGCATGGTGCTAAAGTTAGATGCTGCCTTAGTTATAAGGGAAGATGGGGGAAATGAGAGAGGTGGGCCATCATTTAGATAATTCTGGAATGCTTGTTGGCACAGGGAAGAGAAGTTTTCCTTCTCTGGTTTTATTTCATTCTCAGTTATGAGTATTTTTTCCTATCAATTGGTTTCATAGCTCTGGTCCAGGAGCCATGAAACTGGGTACTGGATCCAATGATTATAAAAGTGGGAAAGTATTGAGAGGTTGAAATTCTTTTAAATAATCAAAAGATGTTTGAGCATTTAAGGAAGAACAGGAGAAACATAGACATTGGGGAAGATTAAAAATTCCAGAATTTGAAGGAAATGAAGCATATTGGTGGTTGATGAAGGCACTTAGAGTTGTGCTTTCAACTGGTGGCTTTAGTGGAAATTATGCAACCATGAAGCAAATTGTTTCTAGTTTGTGAAGGCAGTGCTCAAATGATTCCTACTCGAGTGTGAACTGGATATACCAGTCTATGTAATGGATGGGAGCCAAAATTGGAGCAACGTGATGATTTTGTGAAAGATCATGAACAGTGTTGCCTGATTCCTCAAAGGATTAATTTAGGCTATATCTCCCCAATCTATCTAACTGATCCCCTAACTATAACTGTCCATTGCTAACTGCACTAACTATCCTTAACCACTTCTCACTTCCCTTCTGTCAAAACAGTATCACCAAGGGCAAATTGACAACTTAATTTTGCACTATTACCCATCCATTGTAGGCTTTGGGGAACCATGTGGACTATGATATTGCATTGATCTTGGTTCTCAAGGTGAAGACAAAGCCACGTCCAATATCTTAAAAATTTTGAACCTTGCATTGCATATGGTGATGGCAAGTGATTTACCATGGTGCATTGTGGATCTGTGGTGATTTCTAATGTCGAATAATTATCATGCAAATTTTGGTGCATTATGCTTTTAACCATTCATGTTGGATTACGGTGAAGCCAAATTTCCTTTAAGCAGAAGACTATCTGTACCAAATAATGTAATTCATCTATCTAATTTTTCTTATGCAGGATTGGTTAGACATTGATTTTGGTATTGCTGAGGGCGTTGATTTTATTGCTATTTCATTTGTCAAGTCTGCTGAAGTAATTACTCATCTTAAAAGCTATATTGCAGCACGGTCTCGTGATACGTATGTACTGAACCTTTTTCCATTATTTCTATTTGAGATTATTATCAACATATCATTTCTATTGCTATTATTATTTTAACATTGACAAGTATACCTTTATTATTTACCCCTTTTGTTATATTAAGGAATCATAATTAACAAGTAACACCATTGACAGAGTTATTATGGAATTATATCAGATTCAGTTTCATCTCCTTTGTATTTGTTAGATTTATTTCCATGTTTCGTCTCCTCCAAATCTGTATGTCTCTCAGTATTTAAACTTGCCTTGATCCTTTCTGTGGACCTACTCACGAATTTAGTGCCTGGTTAGAGTAATGCTGAATACGTGCATGTGAGAAGATATCAATTCAAAATGCACAAAATATGCAAAAGCCATCTTTAGTTCACTTGGATGTGCGTCAGGGGAGGATGGATGCAAAACCAACTACATAGTTAGCTGTTTTGGCAAGTGTCTTGTCTGAACCGAAAAGGCACTAAAGGTGCTATGTCCACCTGACCAAAAGCCCTTGCCTCTAGCACCAGAGGCTCTAACCCTTCTGGTGCTTCTTGCTCCAGTGTTTTTGGCATGCCTTTTGAACCATTTATAATGAGGCTTCCTTTTTGGCTTGAATACCACCTGAATTTCAGTTAGATATCAAAGGCTATCACCTTACCTGAACTCAAAAAGCATAAGGTGCTAAAGAAGTGCAACTGACTAAAGAAGGGCCTTCCCTTTAAACACCAAGAAGCTCTGGTTCCTCATCTCAATTCCTTCGGTGGGCCTTTTGGCACCTTTAACTACATCAGTGTCAAGTATCAGCAGCTAAACCCATCATCATTTCATTATTTTGTATTGTGCTTTTCTTTTTCTTTCGTTGGTGTTGAATTATTTGCTTTTTTTGGGTAGAACAATAAATTTATTATGGAAGAGGAGAAAGTACAAGGAAAGAGGATAAGACATCCTCTCAATAAAACAGCAAAACTAGAACCTGGGACTAGGAGATTGGACTATGGAGCCTGTAAGAAAGCATACCAATCTCTGTGCATGTCTGAAAAAGAAACACCTCTGAAAACACCATGACCAGAACACCTTACAGTGACTAAAAGAACAACCCTATCCCAAACATCTCAAATAGTGGCACATAGCGGCCAACGAAAAAAATGCAATAGCACATAGTGGGACAGCAACTATTCTGAGATTTTTTATACAAAATGCATAATTTATACTATATATATGTTAATGCTTAATTTAAAAAAAAAAATCAAAATTCATGACATTCATTATTAATAATAAAAAGGTCATAAGTCTTAAGCAAAATATACAAGTAAATAATAACAGAACTTTGAAAAATAATTAGTTTGGGTCTATGGGAGACAGTTGATGCAAAAAACTCAGACTAGGGCTCAGACAAGATAAAAGAAATAGAATAGAAAGTCAGAAGCCAACAAAGCACAGAAAAAGAGAAGAGAAGAAAAAGAAGACAAGGTGAGATCATCAGCTACCTGCAGGAGAAGTGAGAACAAAAGAGGAAACAGAGCCCTTATCCAAAAATGCACAGTCAGGGGGCAGAGAGCAGGAATTTTCTGGAAAACACTAGATTGTGGCCAGGAAGTCACCAGGGATGCACGGTTCATTGGTCATAGAGAAGAGAGTGTGCAAAAATGAAAAGAGGAATAAAGAGTTTTCTGACTTTTCTCCCAACCACCCAAACTTGCCTCTGCCATACTAAAAATTTAGGGCATGTTTGGGCTTTTGAATGCCTTCAGAATAGTGGCTCGACTGTGTGAAACATCGCAGTTTCCACTGCTATAACGGCCTCCACACCAAAACCGAATGTGACGCCACTATAACAGTGCTATCACCTGCAATTGACAACCTAGATCCTAAATGAAGTCGAGAGCCAAACAACAGAATAAATGTCCTTAAAAATACTAACATTCCATAAACACAATAGAACTGCAATGACAATACAATGCCTCAAAATTTTTGCACAAACCAAAACCTCTGAAATGAATCAAGAGGAACTGATGTAAACTCTAAGAACAGACCCAATATTCTCCATCAATCTCAAATAGCTTATTCCAAAGAAGAAAAAAAACAAGACAGTGCAAAAAAAATATGGCGTCTAGTTTCTGAACAAATACTGCACATGACACATATTTTGGGGAACAAAGTGGTGAAAGTTCTGTGCTTCCGTGATATTGCCTTTAATGTTAATCCTGTTAAGAGTTAAGATCAGCAGTCCAAACATTTTGTGCACTGTTTTCAATGTTGCTTTTATTATTATTATTTTTTTTTGTAATATGCTAAATTGAGAGTTGAGATTGACATACTGAAATGTGATGAATTTGGTGATGCAGTGATATTTCTGTCATTGCAAAGATAGAAAGTATTGACTCATTGAAGAACTTAGAAGAGATCATTCAAGCGGCAGACGGAGCTATGGTGGCACGAGGAGACTTGGGAGCTCAAATACCTTTAGAACAGGTTCCATCTGCACAACAAAGGATTGTTCAACTGTGCAGGCAATTGAATAAGCCTGTCATTGTTGCCTCTCAGTTACTTGAATCCATGATCGAGTACCCTACACCAACAAGAGCTGAAGTTGCAGATGTTTCTGAAGCAGTCAGGCAACGAGCTGATGCTTTGATGCTTTCTGGTGAATCAGCCATGGGCCAGTACCCTGAGAAGGCCTTAACTGTTTTAAGGAGTGTCAGTTTGAGAATTGAGAGGTGGTGGAGGGAAGAGAAACGCTATGAAGCTATGTTGCTCCCATCAGTTGGGTCTTATTTTTCAGAAAAAATATCTGAAGAAATCTGCAATTCAGCTGCTAAGATGGGTAAGTCGTCTTTAAGCCTTAAACTTGCTTTGTTTTCCTTATTTTTATCTTACCATTTACATTTGATTTGATTTGTTGCTTCAGTGTATGTACTGTTCAAAAGTTCAAATTTAAATTATTGATTATAGGTTGCTGTACTACTTTCCAATTGTTAAGATTTATAATCAAGCTTAGTGAGACTAAAACCACGATTAATGACTGATTAGTTAACACTTGTTTCACTCATAATTTCCAGTCTCTTCAAATGTTCAAGAGAACCCAAAAACTCTTTTATTTTCAGTTTTGCTTTTTTTTTTTAGTTGTTTGGTGATGCATGGTAATTTGACTTTAAACTTTGGCAGCCAATAATTTAGAGGTGGATGCACTTTTTGTATACACAAAGACAGGATACATGGCATCTCTATTGTCACGTTGCCGTCCTGACTGCCCAATCTTTGCTTTTACTACCACTTCATCTGTGCGTAGGCGTCTGAATCTCCAGTGGGGCTTGATACCTTTCCGTCTGAGCTTCTCAGATGATATGGAGAGCAATCTCAACAGAACCTTTTCATTGCTCAAGGCCAGAAATCTCATCAAATCAGGTGACCTTGTCATTGCCGTCTCAGATATGTTGCAGTCAATACAAGTGATGAATGTTCCTTGAGAACGAACATGTTTCATTCAACATTGCCGTTTGTTCAAAACCTAGGATGCTGCTAGAGTGCTAAAACGGGGCTGAGACTACATGAATGAATTTTGTCCTTCTGTCATTTTAATCTAAAGGACGCAACTGAAATTTGGGAGATTTTATGTTATGGCCTTAAAGTTTTTTATTGTAATATATTCTTTTTAGTCGAGTGATGCAACATATTGTAATAGTTGCCCTTTTAAGTTGTAAGGCACATTTGCGTTTTCTATGTTTTATATCACTGTATTAGCTTTTCACTTGAATGTCCACTAAAACGTGAAGTTATCAATAAAGATTTCAGAATAGTCGCCTATCATTATGCACAATGTATTTGTTCTGTGCAAACTCAATGTTAGTAAAGGAATCGGCTTGTCGCCACACAAACTAAAAAAAAAATAGTTCAATTCACCGGGTGAGAACTGCGGTCGTGATCACTTACAAAGATTATGATGTTCATGTAAACTTTTACAAAACTTTAGAAGAGAATGTACTTGCAAGTGTAGAGGTTGTTAGTGTATTATTTAAAGCTAGGTGTGTATGTAATTCATGCATTTACCATCAAGAGTCTCATCACAGTGACAATAGAAACTCACTCTCGTGTCACGAAGCTCCTCACTGGTCACTATCACTGTTTGATATGAGCATGGAACATAGAGTAAATATTGAAGTTGTTTAGTTTTAAAAAATAGAATAAAATAAAAAATATTTAAATTAAAACTATTTCATAGGTAAATATATTAATATTAAATTAAAATTTATTTCTTTTTATTGTTAAATATTTTTGTTATTAATATCACTTTTTATTATTAATATAATTATTGTTCTTTTCTTTGTATATTTATGCAATTTTGTGCAGAAAATATTTTTTGTGAGTCCCATTTTTTTAAAACTCCTACGTATTTCGTTGTTGTCAAAACCGTACATTTTTTTACTTTTCTTTGCTCCTCCTCACCATTTCTTCGGTATATGAAAGTATAAGAAAGATTACAATATCATTGCATAAGTTAAATAACTTTTTTAGGATTCAAACTCATGACAATACCGGTTTGAAATACATGTCAGGATGGTGCATGATGCCAGGCTGTGTAGTTGGGCTTCACAGGCTAACTAATTGGAGGATGGTGTTGGGCTGAAGGTAGGCCCAGTTTCGGTCCAGAACAGTATTAAGTATGTACCTCATGGTCAATTTCTTTAGTTGCTTAATTGGACAATATTAGAATGATACTTTTAGGATACACCTAGTGTAATTGACAAATCTAGTCCCTTATAGTGGATTGAGGAAAGGAAACAAGTAACTTTACCAAAGCAACGTTTCTTCATTTTTCATATTGTCTAGGATTGGCTTTGAGTAGAACCTCATTTACTTGAGTTATTTCTTTCATCTTTTTCTTTTTAGTTGGTTCCTTGCAGGCAAAAGCATGTAGAATGCACGCTACAAAGTCACTCAACGATTAAATCAAATCATAAACGGATAGGCGTTAGCTCATTCACAAAGGAATTGTTAAAGGTTTGAGTTTGACAAATTTATTCTTCCAAGAAACTGGTAACACATTGTCCATGCTTTTACATAATATATTGCTTACTTTAGAACATTCTTTACTCGTCAAATTTAAGAGTTTCCGTACAATTATGCTTAATACGGATAAAGAATGGAATTATTCAATGTTTTTCTTTCTTGTGTACCCCCGACCACAGCAAAGGAAAAATCAACATGATAGGTTATGCCATAATAAGTGAGGGCACATAAAATAGATGAGAGCGTAATGTCATTACTACCAAATCTTGTCCTCTAATTATTGTTATTATTGAGATTCATAATTTGGAAATCTGAAATTAGAAGCAAGGTGTTGCTCAGCCTTCTTCACACTTAAATTTAAAAAGCGACAAAGTATCTACTAAACGGAAAATAATGAAAATCCCTTATCAAATTTGATGGGAAGTGTATTCTTAAAAAGATTTCATTAAGGTGCATCAGTTATGATATTAATTTTTTTGCAAACATTTTAGTAAAATTAATTTTTTTATTCTTTTTATTTGTATGAGAAAAATTCCATCAATAAAATTTGTTAACTTTTTTTATATAAAAACAAAACTAACACTTAAAAATATTATAAAATATTACATTAAATGTAATGTACTAGTACTAGTACCATTTTTTTAATCCATTGTGTACAGTACTGAGTCCTATAGTATAAATGAACTTATTGAATGTCATCTGCCTCGTAAATGAACTTAATTGCAGTGAGTAATTAAAATTTTTGACAGAGTCATGTTTTTTACAATTGTTATATGGTCCCTTGAACAGGTACCTTCCTTGGCTTGTTTGTCTTCCAGGACAACCCCACTCAGAAAGGAGAAAGGGCCAAAAAGGAGGAGTGAGAAAAAGATGTGGAATGTGTAAGTGACCTTAACTACAATGATAAAAGTCATATATATGTGCAGTATTATAAGGCTTTTAAGCTGCTTCCAAGCAATGCAAAAACTCCAGATATGGCTCTTTAACTTTTACAATTAAAATTTGAAGGGGTACAACAGCTCTTTTTGTTCCTTCTTTATTGTTCTTTTCTCTTTAACTTCAACCCGGAAAGAACCTAAAGATACACATAGAACAAATGAAAGAAGAAATTAAATAAATAAAAGAGAGCCCACCGTCTAAAAATCCAAAAAATAAAAGGAGAGAAGATGCTTTAACCGCATATTAATTTGACATGTATATCCAATGCATTCATGAACCAATATCTGTCAGTCAAGTTAAAGACAACCTATAAGGTGCCTTATTCTCATCATTTCAGCCACATTGCTTACAGTTACAGCATGTTTAGTTCAGCAATTTTGGAGATAAACTTGTTCTCTTTTTTAAAAAAAAAAAAAATCTTTTAAGAAGCTATAAAAAAAATTTACTGTTTCTTGAAAAGAGATCAGTCCTAACACTCAATGCAGTACATTTATAACATCTTGAATTTGTTTAACCACGGTATACTGAATATATATGTGGTGCACAGCACCAAATATGCATTAAGTAGTGCAAAAAATATTTCTCTTTCTGAAACCAGAGTAACTAGAATGCTGTGTTAGGAGTCAGAAGTATCCTGGTGAAATCAATTGAAACCACATAGTAAAGTGGCCATCAACTTACCACACAAGGCCAACAGATTCGGCTCAAACTATCAAACTCCAACTCCATAATTCAGTGGACCCCCATTTGCAATTTCAAGTTGGGGAAAAAGATGTGAAGGTGACTAGAAAACTTGAAAGCAGCATATAACACCTGCTACACTACCCATTATTATGGTCACTGACAAATGACATAAGGTCCTCATAGTCTTCAAGTTAATCCTAGTCGGGTTTGGTTAGTAAATATCTACACAAAGATCATCCAAACTGAACATTTGATCATCACACGTGAGAAGATATTCTTTGCTGTGGCTAAAATCACTTGATTCAAACGGGTGGTTAAATCATCTAGGAAAAAACTGTTATTTTGATGGATTTGTAATGTTGTGAAATTTTTAGCATCATCACGGATGGGCCCCATTTGTAAAACCATTAAGTGGCTCACAGATTCATCATCAGCCATGACTCTTTCAGCCCATGATGTGTATAACATCATCATAGAACAGTTAAAATATGACATTATTTGAGCACAATAACCGAGAGCTCAAATCAAATCAAGGGTACAATCTTAGTATGAAGCCGAGAGTTTGGCTTTTGACACGGGAAAACTCAAAAAAAATAATAAGTAAATTTTGTTAATTTTTATAATAACTGTTTTAAAAATTATATTAAGTAATTGTGTTTTTACACTGGCAAAGTAAAAAAATTAAACTCAAATCAAACAAAAATGTGACCACAAAATCCCAAAGATGGTTTTGGTGATGAGGGACATAGGTCTGGGGCATCATGTCATGTTTGGTCTTCCTTATCAAACACTTTGTGTCCTTATCAGTCATCATCTATAATTTTATTTTATTCATCTGCCTGGAAAAATTAGTATGGTTGAGACACCAACTTTTGTTGCAATTGATACAAACAAACATATATTTCTTTGCAGTTAGAATAACCCACGATGAAGCGGCCATTTATCATGATGATAAGCCACACATTTGAATGTGGAGTGTTTATCATATTCACAACAAATACACTTATAATTTGATTTGATTAAATAAGGAAAATCAAGCCGTAAGACGAGTTCAAACGTCCCGTATGTAAGAAGATTGAGCAAGTACACTCATAATTATTGCATTAGAGCCATTATATAATTCACAAATTTATATCAGCAAGGCACCGCAATAACATATAGACTGATAAGAAAGAGGGTTTGAATAATTAAATGCTGCCTTTGGACAGTAGCTGCTATATCCATATCATTTAGTAGAACTAACAAGGTCAAACAAAGCATAATTTATTATTTAATATAACCCTAGGAAAATCAAATATTTGCAATCAACAAAAGTAGGTCCATTCTCATGTGGCACATTGCTTCAAATTATACAAACATGACATTGCAATCGGTTCTCTTAGGTGAGCAAGATATACACTTGACTAGGTATACGGGTAAATACTAAATGATGCTATGGTAGGCCAACGATTGAGGTACTTTTGGGGAGTGTGGACAATGACCCCCATGTCTGACAATAGCCTCTCTCTATTTAGCTAAGTGGTTGAATCGTGGATGGCTCTCCTCTAGTTTTCGGTTGCTTCTGTTGGGTGGTCACCCACATTTTTGACTCTCTTGATCATGCTTTTTCATCAGCAATTATTTCTGATGTGTGTTGAAGATGACTTTGTATTCTGATTGGTTAGCTGTATCAAAGAAGAGTGTAAGAATATTGTTGTGTAGGGTTATAAGATTATGAAAAGAATATTGTTGTGTAGGGTTATAAGATTATGAAAAGAAAAAAAAAACAAAGATAAGGCACATTTGTTTTTTCTAATTTCTTTTATAAACTTGGCAAAATGGTACAAAAACTTAATATATTTGCAATTTTCTCACATTTAAACATTGAGGGAATTATGGATTACCTGTTAGAGAAGGCAACTTGTCCATAGAAAGACTTTCAAGGGAAAAAGAATTGAAGTAAAATGTGGAATAAGAACTTACATAGGTGTTAACGGTGTGTTTATTTTTGTGAGCCAATGAAAGTCACATGGATGAATATTAACTGTGTGTCTTCCCGTTTCTGTGAAAATTGTTAAATTTAAGAAAGTGCCAAATAAGTTTACTTGGCATACTACATTGACAATCAATCTAAAACAGGGTAGCTAGTTTGCTTTGATTGATCTAGACATTCCAAGGAAATTATGGCATAAAACCTTCCTACACCGAAAGTTAAGTGTGTCAATAAAGTGAAAATTGAAAGAAACGAAAATAGTACGTGAAAACTAATCTAAACCTACTAATGGTTAAGTAAATTGAAAAATGAAAACAAGAGGTCACAAAAATAAATTGATGCATGAAAATTACGTTCGCTTATATCCCTTCGTAAAGTTCATGTTTTTCTTTCTCTGCCGCTACCTAATTGATACAAATAAAAAAAATGGTATAATTAATTTATCTAGATTGCTTCAATGCCCTCCACAATTTTATTGATTCATATATGAAATCGGTCTCTAAAAATAAGGTTTTGTATTTTAATTATTTTAAAAACTAATTTTGATCATTTAAAGATTTTTTTTTTATTTCAATTCATATTATCAAGTAATTTTTTAATTTTAATCATTATCATTCATTAAATGATAACGTAATATTAACATTAATAACTTAATGATTTGTCGTGCTATGAAGAAATTTGATAAAATAGTTATGTTTAATTTTTTTTTATGAAATTATATTTTTAAATATCTCATAAAATATTTTAATGTCATTAATTGTTATAAATAAATAGAATTTTAAAAATATATTTTATTAAAAAATGACTTATATATATATATATATATATTTATGTTTATAAAAT
>JAMLFT010008559.1:0-13580 GCA_026544285.1 Pachyrhizus erosus | reverse complement strand
CTTAGGGGTATAGAAACAAACTCTAGTATCCCTAAAACAATTTATCAAAAAGAAGAAGACGAGGATCAGCGATCCATTCAATCTCCAACCTACTCCTCTATGCATGATAATTATGTTATCGAATAGATTTGTAGTAGACAAGAAATCCCTTAGGAAAAATGTTGAATCTGAAGTTTGGAAGCCTCAAAGAGAATGGTATCTTCAGAGATACAACGCTTCTGATATATATATATATATATATATGAATTTTTTACTAATGGAATTATCTTTTAATATGATTTATCGTATGATAAATATATTCTAATAATGTCAATACTAACAGTTTGAATTATGTTGATCAATATTATACTTATAAAAACTAATCCAACGCCAAACCTTGACATTTTGTTTTTTGTATTATACAAATATGATAAGAGTAAAACAACTAATAGTATAAAATAATTTTATTCTATAATCTAATTATAAATTATTATATAATATAAATTTATTCACCTGTCATAATTTTAAAAGTCAGAATAGATGAGCTACTTTGACTAGAACCGCTCTAGTTATTAGTCTGAACAATTTAAGAAATTGGGTGAGTAAAAAATTAAATTGGTAAAAAACCGTCCAAAACTGGGTATAAACCAGTGCCAATGAACCAGTCTGAACTAATTTAATTGTTTTTTCTTTGCTTTAGTTTTTACTAATTTTTTAATTTATAATTCTAAATATTAATTAAAATAAACAAAGACTGATATATATGAAATATAGTAATAGACGCATGAATTGTTATTATTTAACTGTTTGTTATAATTTTTTATTTTGTACAATATATAATATGATTCTTTTAATTATGTTAACTTAAAATTTTACTTAATTTCCTTATATGCCTCATGTTGATTTAATACTTATATAATATTAAAAATATGTATTTAGTTATCAGTCAACTGTTTGACTTACAATTAAATCATCAACTGTGAACTAGTAATCATTTCATCAATTCAATATCCGAATTTAAAAATATTGACAAGTGTGACATTCAACTACAGTGACATACCTACCACAGACCAAAAAACCTTATTACACTCTGTTGAAAGTGAAAGCTGTTGACTTGCTGCGATGGGTTGATTCATTGAATTAGAGGCACACTAATCTTAAACCTATAGTATGCCAAAATCAAATTGAAATTTTGATTTCTAGTGTGTAAAATCCAACTGTTGATAAAGTTTTGCCCAATGTAAGTTTTTCTCAGTATTATATTTTACGATATCAACTAATTAAAATTCATTTTTTTTTAAATTTTAAAATAACAATTATTAAAGTTAACAAATTTGTCATATCAAACGATTTGCAATTAGATGACAACAACTTTTACATTCTCAGTGTATTATGTATTAGCAATCCATAAATTAAACTCTGATTTTTAGTATGGCGAATGCAAAGAAGGCTCCCAAGAAAGCTTTTTCGGTTACTAGAAAATTGAAAGGATGATCCTTGGTTGAAAGAAGGAGGAAGACACTGGAATTAAGGAGCAACATTTTATTGGGTCCATTGAGAGCAAGAGGAAGTCATAATGCGATCCTTCATTTGAATGAATTAAAAGAGAGATATAAAGCATTGAATGTGTATATCTCCTTCATTGATTATGTCAGAAGCCGAAAGTAATTAATGAAGTTACTTGTCAAGCGTTTAAAGGAACGGTGAGTGTGACAGATAAGAATTTTTGAATAGTTTATTAGCTGTTTGAGCTTTTAGATGCATTTCTTTTTGGATATGTAATGATAGATTATGACTTTTTTCTTTTCATTAATGTTTTCTGCACTGAGGTTTTCCATACTGCCTAGGTAGTCAATGTATTTAGATTAGTTGCTGTAACAGTGTAACGTTAGCTAGTTATAGTAGCAAGTTCTTAATTATATGGAATACTTTTGCTTAGTATTATGTACCTTTGGTTACTACTACTCTACACCAATATCACTTGTATAAATTAGAGAAAGTGAGCCAGAGTTGATACGTTTGGTTGAATTTTCTGCTTACATTAGATATAATTTGAGTTTGATTCTTAGATTTTTTTTTTTTTTTAGTTGTTAGTAGATGATATGTAAATTTCATTATAAATGTGCACTTAAGTTGGTGATTTTTCCTTATCTTGCAAGGAGGCGCATCTTCTTCTAATAAATTTTTATGTATCTTAAAAAATTGAGCAGTAGGTATAATTTTATGTTTTTAATTCTTATTGAGATCTAAAGAGTACAAATAGGCAATAGCATGGTTGACTTGACAACTCAATCAGCCGTAGAAGCAAACCAGCAAAAGAATTGAAGTTTAACTTAATATAAATTACCCTCTACAAAACAAACTTTATATATTTCTCAACTCAAAAATCAACCAATTAATAGCCAGCCACTCCATAAACTTATATTTACTTGTTTTAATTTATGTTGACAATATGCATAGCTGTTTGCACGGAGGTTTGTGATGGCATTCTTATCACCAACAACACCCTTATGATCACATTAACTATGTGGTCAAATCAAAGTGAACGTGAGAAAGTTTTTCAGAATCTACAAGCCAAAACTGTACCTTTGGGAAAGAACCAATGAGTTGTCATATTCTTCAACTAAACCAAGAGAAAAGAGAGCCTATAATATATCTGGACCACAATTGTTAGGCTTCTTTGCTCATACCAACAACAGTATATGGACGTGAAAAGGACATGCACTTGATCATAAGGGTACACTCGAACCACTCACTTATTGCCAATTTGAGATATTTAATAGTATGTACGGATAAAAAGGTGGAGAAATCATTCAAGTTGGTTTATCTTTGTTTTTATTATATTTTTGTAGAGAATTGTTTGGTAAGGTATGTGTAATAAAAAAAAATAAAAATCCGTGCAACTAACATTTCTCTTATTGGTTTAAAATTCCTTCACTTGCTTGTTTTTGGATGGTAGCAACCCAAACGTACAGAATAATAATCTTGAGTCTTTGACAGGTATTGGACAGTGACCAACAAAAGGGAATCAATCACTTAGATTTAGCTTCCCAAAAAGAAATGGAAAATATAAATATAAATATAAAATAAATGCTAACCAGTGCCTATACTTTTTAAGGATTTAAAGTTTGATTATTTTTAAAAAATTAATATATGAAAAATTACTTTTTACTAAATAATTTAATTTTTAATTTTTTTATTAATATCTTTATAACATTAATTAGTTGGACCTAAAAATAAAAATCTTTGAAAAAAATATGAAGAGTAAGTGATACAATTCAAAATAGAGAGAGAAAACATAATTATATAAAATACAGATTGTAAATACGCACCTCAAATGAGATGGTAAGAGATTGCTGTAATTTTGATTAGTAATTTGAAATTCAACTTTCTGTAAAATACATGCAATAAAAATTTGGACGAAAGACTTCGTAGTATACAAAGATTTTATTTGACTTAACTCATTGATCAGATGTTCAACTTGATATTTGGATATCGGTGTCATCAAAGAAAATGAAAAAAACACATACGAATTGTAAATTGGAAGAAAAAGTATCTCTCTTGTATTGCAAAGAATCAAGATGGGTCTAGTGAACAGGCAAGGAAGGAATTAAAATATAAAAAAAAACAATAATACACTAGTAAGTTCTTTTTACGTATTTATACATGTGTTTTTAAATTTAAATAAAATCTTAAAAATATAAATTAAAAATGTATATACATATAATAAAAAATAACACTATTTTCAAATAATTAAGAAAGAATAAATCATAGTAGAAGTCCTTACTGTCAAGAATGCAGATTTTATTATATTATATAAGAATGAATTAAAAATGTAATATTTTTTAAATTGAGGAATAAATTATAGAAATAAATTGTGTGAATCAAGTATTAATATGATACATGTTACAATTTAAATTTAAAAACCATATAAATTTATAAAAAAATTAATATAATCAAATAGATAAATTAAGATTCACTAAATATAAATAATAATAATAATGAGTAGGTACAGCTAAAAATAAGCATCTTAGAGGACTATATATATGATTGGTAGCTTTTGCCTTCTCTCTTGAAGCATTGGCGGCAACCATTTGTTAACCTTTGTTACCATCAAATATATGACGTTAGATTAGTTGATAGCTTCCACCAATAAATAAGAAAATACAGTTAATAAATAGTTCTTAAAAGTGCCACCTTAACTGAAACCAATCCCACTTACTAACATGCAAAATTGTTGTTATTTTATCCATGGCCACAACCGTCCTAGTTATCACAACCTTTCACTCAAATTTCGGTATTATCCAATCTCTCTCTAATTTGTTTTTTACCTATTTTTTAATTAGACGGATCACATATTTTATGGAAATGTAACGTAAGACTCTAAGACCTTATTGGTTGCAAAATGAATATAATATGTGTGTATATATATATATATATATTATGTGAGCGTGGAGCCACTACTATGTGGTATACACGAAATTGATGCTAAAATTAAAGAGCAGCTGCAACTATCTTTGATAAAATTTGTTGAGGAACAAGTATTCTGCACAAGTTTAGAATAATAAATAACGTTCCAGAGACTTCTTAGAGTTGTTTAATATAGCTCGTGACGTGATATTAATACTTATTTAAAACGAGTTTGTTAAGTGCTGGTCTTGATCTTGCAGCTTGCAGCGCACCTTTCATTTCATCCCCAACCACCTTACATTATTTTATTTAACATTTTCTAGTGATCTTTCGGCAAGCCAAGAAAAGAAATTTTTTGTTACACTCCAATTAAAAGTCACAAAAATGCGAGAAATTAAACCCAAAGTATTGGTCCACCACAGACCCTCGTTACGAGATCACTCAGGCCTTTAAAATATGAACAAGATGGATAGTTATTCCAAATGCCCATGATATTGTGAATCTCCTTTTCGGTTTTGCTGTTGGCACCTTCCACCATACATTGTTTTTTTATGTTGATGAAAATGCCTCTAACAACTTAAACAAGTCTTTGTTATGTATGTTCACCATTTACACAAAAGAAAAAATTTTAGTTATGAACTTGACAAAAACATATATATAACAAAAATAATTTTTTATTGTATAATATTTTTTTATACTTCTTATTATAAAATAAAGCTTATTTTCGTTGTGTATTTTTTCTCAAGCACAACATAAACAAGTTTATGTTATATAGTGGTGAACATTGAAAACTTTTTTTATTGTGTAGTTGAGAAAAAACATTTTTATTAATTTGTTATTTAATGTTTTTTATAGGGGTTGAAATAAAATAATTTTCTAAACTACTTTTAAAAAATAACTTGATAAATATTGATAGACAGAAGAATATATAAAAAAAATCATACTAAAATCCTCAAATATATAATTGACATTCAATAATAAAATATAAAATATATAATTAAATAAAAAGCATAAGTCGATGGTAAGTCCTTTTTTTTCTTCCACTATGTACATGCTTTTGAAGTGCTCTACTCTTATGTTGACCTTAGTACCCATTTTATATCTTTATATGTAGTAATTATAAGGGTCACTTTCTTGAGATCCAACATGGTTTGAAGATTTTGAGTGATGCCTAAAAATATTGTCTAAAAAAAAAAAGTAAGTACAATGCACTTATACAATAAAAAAGGAAGAAATATAAAGATTTTACATAATAAGCATGTTGATTGTTTTTGGGTGTCTGGTGCAATGCTAATGAGGTATATAGGGGTCTTTTGTTTAAGGGTGAGATGTATGGATAAGAGAAAATGTGAAACTAGTCTAGATAATCACCGATGAACATCCACAAGACACCGATAAGTATATATGACCCTCAAAGCTCAACAAGAAGCACATTATCGTCCCATAATCGATAATGTTAGTTTGCATTTTCACAAAAGGGAACAAACCATGTAATCTAATGAGGTGTATGAGAAATTTCCTAAGCATGGTCGAATTGGCATAAGACCTGCTTAAGAAGATAAACTCTAAACTACTACCAAATTGAAAGTAGCTAACGAAGAAAAAGACCTTGTGGAGCAATTAAACCTTTTTATGATCATTGTACAACTTCTAAATGACCTAGTCTTGTTGTAATGCATCCAAAATTGTTCTCGTGAACTCAACCCGGCTCATTTCCCTCAAAGACCTTCGTTTACAGGCAGAAGGTTTATCTTAATATTTTCCTCTATTGGCTTGTGATTGATGATAAAAAAAATGCTTAAATATTCACACATGAAACACAACATTAACATAAATATAACCTTATGACTAAAAACCTTAATTTTTGTAACAAAATCATTTATAAATGTTGTACTTATAGAAAGGTCATATATCTGTCAATTTGGTGACAACTATGAATGTTGATATTGCTTAGATGGTCATATAAGAAGCACAAGGTAGTAACACCCTATGTATATTGATTGCAACTCTTAAGATCCTATAATAATGGTAGGTAGTTAACTAACACACGGTTAGATCTCTTCTCCTCAAATATCATGCAACCAAGAAAATGGATAAGGTAGGCTCAAGTTAGAAATACTACCTTGCCATCTACCACATGTTGCTTGTGCAACTTTTGTAGTTAAGTGAAATGCACATGTGTGCCCTTTTCTATGGCCACAAATGCTTCCTTCAACTCTCGCAGTTAAGTGAAATGCACATGTGCACCCTTTTCTATAGCCACAAATGCCTCCTTCAACTTAACTTTAAGCTATGGTCCCGTCATGACCATAGCCTTGACTTGAAAAAGTCACATACATGACTAAGGTTTTTCAACAATGGGAAGATGTAAGATACATAATACATCATATAGTGTGATTATCATCTCCTCTATAATAAAGATGAAATAACTTGTGTCCCTATGCCATCACTTAGCAAACACAGACAATATGACTTTATTTAGCATACCATATGTTGCATGTGTGAAAGGAATCAACTTTGATTCCTTGACATACCTCAAAACATCCAGATTTGTTAACATGTATATAATCTTATCATCATTATTAATAGGCTTCAACTGTAACTTGTATAGTCCTTTCCATAGTTGTAGGGTAATATGCTCCTCATATAAGCTTAGTATAAAGTGGTCCATAGGACCACCTTTGTAAATGGGTTATTACTCTATCTCCCTCACTCTATTCGTATTACATCATCCTACTATTCTTGTACCTCCTCCATCTCAACAATAACAACAACAAACTTAGTTGAATAAATTGGCTCATCATCTTAAAGAATGGTTGTTTGCTACTCTTGTGTAGTTATCATAACTCCCTATCCCTAAGTAAAAGTTATTGCAACATTTGTTCAACAACATGGGATGAACCTAATTGTCCCTTGTAGAGCCAACTGATCCATGATGTCTAATACATCATGTGCACAACATATAGTCTAGCAAAAATATTGATTTAAAAAAAAAATGAAATAAAAACAATTAATTCAAAAATACCAATTAAATAAAAATAATTAAATTAAAAAGTAAATAATAAAAATAATTTTTTTTGTATATTTATTTTAATTGTGTATTCTACCTTGTCCTTTTCAATCTTCTCATCCCCTTTTTTTTCTTCTTACTTAATATTCTACCCCTCCTTCACACCTCCCTCCCTTCTAGATACCCTCATATTTCATTTCTTCATTTTTTCAAACATATTCTTACTTTCTCTTCTATAAACATTTTTCTTCCTTGTTTTTCATTGCCATCTTCATGTGAAAAATTAATTTTTATTATATTAAAATACATAACACATTAGAGAAATGTTAATAATATATTTTATATTATTGATAAAAATTTATTGAAAATTATAAATTTTTTAAGGCTCATTTTTATTTAATAAATTTCTTTTTTTGGATAAATTTTAATAAATTAGAAAAGTGTATTAAAGGGTACTGTTCTCTTTTTATCAAGAGTATTGGTATCCATTTTTTTAAAACAATGAGGATGAGATTATCCAAAGGGAGTGTCAATATCATGGGTCATCCCAAATCCACCATTTCTAAAGCAAGAGTATACCTACTCAAAATTTAATGTGCAATTTCTTGTTTCAAACTGGATGCAAGTTCCAAATCGCTGAAAAGACATTTTTCTCCCTTTCTACTCTATGGTACAACATTGCAAAGTAAATATGCAATTTTAACACTTATTGGAAAAATAAATATAATCATTTAAAAAATTATTATTATATATATATATATATAGATATATATAAAATAAGTTTCTTATCACACAAAAATTTATAAAAAAATCACAATGTCTAGGTCTATATAACTTAGTATATTTAACAAAATATCATATTTTCCAAATATATACAGTATCATATTTACGAGACTTAGTTGAGGTATTATCTTTATTAAACAGGATACAATTTAACATTTTTAACCTTTGTTATTAATCATTAAATAACACGATAATTTACAGGAAAAGATTATAATTTATTAATACAAAATTGCTGGATCAACTTTCTGATCAAGTATTGAACGTTATTACATCACACAAACTACACTACACTACACCAGTTTAATGCCAGTTGACTTGCCCCCAAAATAGACACCAGGATGCAGATGGTAGTATATTTGAATTTGTGCGCGAATATCCCCACATACACACGACACAACCGTCAGTTGACATCAATCACATCATAACGAAAAACAACTTCATTTACTCCAATAAACTACGAACATAACAAAGACACAATAAATTCTTATGTTCACTCGGCAGAATGTTACAACACAATGAAGATGCTGCTGCCATGTCATGAAAAAAAGTGAAGGAGATCCAGTAAAGTGTGAATGATACACAAACTAAGCAAAAGAAAGACAGTTTTCTGACAAACTTAGCCTCAACATCATTTCCCACAAAAACAATCATTCAAATTCAATCTGCTGTGGTTTTGGAGCAATGCAAAGTGATCACATGATGGCACAGCGGCTCCTTTCTTCAGTTGGCTGAGAGTTTACTTGCTGGAACCTGTGTGATTCTGATGGATTGTAAGTAAATTCTGAAGTATCCAGCCCGTACTGCATAAGGAGCCCTATCAGTGTCAGACAGACACATTTTCATAATCATTGTACATAACAAACATAATAATGTGTAACTATTTAATTATCTCTTCAGCAACAATCAGTGATGGTCCAAAGCAAAACAAAAGGTAAATAGTAAATCTACACATCAGTTGGCAAAAAGACAGTTATTGCAAGTCTCGTGCAAAAAAGGATATCCAACTCTGCATGACACCTGAGGAACACAGGTGTGATAGGACAACAAACAGGTTTAGAATTCATGAAGACATGATGTCCACAGAATGATCTATATACTTCTAAGGTCTCATGTGAAATTCCTATATTTGAAATAGTGTTATTACAATGATGTCATATTCGCAGAAAAATGCAAAATCTCATTATAATCAACAAACTTGTCAAATGCTCAAAAAATTTATAGATGGAAGAAGATGGTAGACCATCAATCTACTGAAAACAGTTTTGCTTTCCAAACAAAGTAATTTGTTTCAAATTTGATAGTGGAATAAACAATTTGAAAGTTTTAATATAAAATGAAAAAGAAATTAAGGAATAGGATTTCAATTTTAGGACGGTGTATCAGTTTAAGAAGCTGTCAAAAGCTTTCACTGGAAGTAAAAAAGTCGATATGGTTTTTCTTTTTTCCTTGACTCTGAAAGGTAGTACACTAAAAGTGGATCAAGTTTAAACTCTTGGTTTAAAGCTGCAATATTTATTCTTTAGATTTGAGGAAAACATGCTTTTTTTAATAGAATTATATTACTTCTAATTGTAATTTTAGTTTAACATGAAAGCATTAAATGGCAATTACTTAAAGGAAAGAAAACTTTATCCACTTCTTTTTATTTTGTTTAACTTCTAGTGAAAGGAAAATTTACTAAACATGAAAGCATATTAAGAGAGGGGTCAAGATATATTGCAAGTGAATGAAGTGAATGCCCAAGACAAAATGGAATATCACTAAATTTGAAGAACATTATTGGTGAGCTAAGTCTGCTAACAGTTGAGGTATTTTTGGAGGAAGAGGGACAGTACACACAAAACTTGTGGAAAACAACAGGTAAAACATGAACCTCCTCATTCAAAAAGGGCTGTGCCACTGCTTATAAAAGCAGAGTTAAGACAAACACATGAAAACTTCCCCAAAACAAGAATAGATAAAGTGAGCAGAGCCAAAGAAATGCACCTTCTCCCTCATTCGTGCACTCCAAGCATCATTTCTACTTGGACGCTGATCAAGTGTGCCAGCAACTGGTACACCTGGAGCAGGGCCTGCTGGTCTGTTGAGCAAAGGCTGACGGACTTGCTGCCTTGGATTAATGTACTCTTCATCACTATCATACTCTGTTGGCCTATTTGCAGCCCTAACAATAAGGGCTAATATAAAAAGAAGAGCCTGCAATTTCATAAACAACAATTCGAACATCATATCATATTACCATGTACATGTCTAAACTCTAGAGTCACTTTACAGTTGGTCTTTCCTCACTCCCGCTGGGAGATAAGTGGGATCCAATAATAGGAAGCCTTTCCAAAATAGTTAACTACATTTGAGAACAAGTAGTGTTATACCACATTACACCAACATATATGTTAAGGCATCTCACAGGCACTTTGTTTCCATATTTTCTAAGTTTCAAAATTGAAGATCACTGAGTTAATTTAATTTGCCTAATAAAACATTATTTGCACTCCATTTCCTCTCCCTCTTCTTGTCACTTTCTCTTTCTCCTAGCATCAACTGATATCAAAGCTGCTTTTCTTGTTCAAAAAGTTATGTCCCAACAAATCTACATCCCTACAAGTCCACTTTTAATTAATAAAGAAATATTATAAAAAATTGGCTAAAAAAATCATATAATTAACAGTTAACTCCTATGTAATTATTATTAGGAGAGTGGTAATAATTCAATTAACTCCCATGATCTGTTAAATGTTTCTATCTATGAAAAAACAATATTTTCCTGATCAAGAAACCAAGCATATGAAAGACAAGGTTATCAAATAGCAATTCAAACTGTGAAATGTAATGCTATTTTCTGAATTGTTATTTGTAAATCATATTGAATTGTAAAAACTCGAAGACACAAAAAAAAAGCTTAAAATATACCACATAAATGATGTTTAGTGTTCAATTTAATAATTTTAAACTAGGAATTAAAAAAAAAAAATTAGTGTGTGTTGTTTATCCATTGAAGAACCTATCGCACATGTTCCATCCAATACACAAAACATGAAAGAGAAAATCTGTTGCATTCCTGTTCAATGACCTTTGAATATGTATACTATTATAAACACACCATTAATGGTTAGTCTCACAAAACAAAATTGTATGTCATAACTGAGGGTGTGAAACTACAATTTCAAAAGAACGAAAACAGAGCACCGAAACAACCAAATAAAGTGCATAGAATGAGTGACTGACTGTGAAAATGAAACTATTTTAGAAGAATAAGAAGAGCAGTAGAATAATCAAATATGGTGCAGGTGTGTTCATTAGTGCTGTATTAGTTTCTATTCATTTAACAGTTTTTTCAGTTTATTTGATGATGATTAGTGAAAGAAAGAAACAAATTGCTGAATCATTGGATTCAAGTCAGTTATATGAAATCACGCCAATTTATTTGTGTATCAACAATTTCAAGTCCCCTCCATTTCCTCACATGATGAGTTGCTGGTTTGCTAAATCATATTGAAGTATGTGCTTCTAACTAATATCCAAAATAAAGTATTACTTTTTAATTCTTAGCATTTCTGGAAGTAATTAGTTGGCTGTAGTACTTGCACATATTCTCTGTGGGTACACACACAAGTACATAAGCATGTCCATGAAATAATATGCTAGGCCCATTTTGCAGGTATATAGGGAAAGGGAAGGAGTGTTGTGCAGAAAGATAAGGGTGTAAATGGGCCCAAAGATAGTGTAGGCCTGTTTAAGGCAGCTAAGGTGGAATTGAAGCAAGAGAAAGAGGGAGCTGTAACTGAATGGACAGATAGCAAGCAAGGATAGAAGGAAGGAGGTGCAGGAATCATGCAAGGGGAGAGGAATGATTATCTGAGGGGGGGATTAACAGAAAGGATTTAATTGACATGCACTGACGGTGTTGAACTTTTTTGCACAGTCAACCAATCACATAATGCCACATCTTTAAAAAGTTTGAGTCTTGTCCTAACTATTTTAAAAGTCACTCATAACATGAATTGTGATGGGTTGACAATGTAAAAAATTTTACACTGATAGTGTATAGCAATTAAACTCTAACAGAAAAGTGAGGGGAATTTTTGGAGTAAGGAGTGATAGGGTGAGCTGAGGGGTATCTCTCAGTCTCAAGGTCATTGGGGGTTTCCCCAATTTTCTTTCATTTTATGATTCACCATTGTATGGAGTTTAGCCCCATTCCATTACAATTTTCAGATTTCACAATTGTTTCTATACTCTGTTCTGAGCGAGTCTTTTAATACACAATTCAGTTTTCTATTCCAATTGTTCAATCTTAACATAATACTCTTTTTTTTTTTTTTTAATTTAGTGCTGATCATGACTGTTCTTGCTTACCTGAAAGATGACAATTCCAAGTGCAACCCATCTCACAATATTCCAGTTCTGTCTCAGAAATTTGTATATCATATCAAAATCTCCAGTTTTGTCCGTAGGAATTTCCTGGAAGAAATATAATAAGACTACAAATATAATTTCTTGAATTTCATATCCTAAATTACCAGTGACAACTTACTTCCTTCCAGTTTTTGTCAAAAAATATAAAGGCTGCACATCCCAGCTCCACTAAGATCAACAACAACACTAAAACTGAATACTTTGTTGGATTAAGGAAACTAATGACAATCCCTTCAAGATTAATACACACACATAGACAGAGAGAGAGAGAGACAGTGGAATAGATGCTCTCATGCTGAGCATATTATATTTTGCTTGGCTATGTAATTATAAGACATTATTAGAAGGATACAAAGCTCAGGCAGCAACCATTCCGTGTCACAGCTGCAATACAACCGAAACAAGAAATGACGAAGAGGACTACACCAATTCCAATAAATAAGTAAATAAACCTGCCAAACATGAAATACATAATCAGAATAAGACAGTGCAAAGACAACATAGTTTGAGCTATGTTAATGTCTTTTCATAAAATAATTTATATGTGATAATTATTTCATAAGGGCAAATGCAGACAAAAGCTATCGATGAGAAAATACTCCATGTATTCTACTATCAGTAATTGTTCTTGCACATATTCTGTGTATTGCTGCTACACCAGTAGGTCATAAATCACCATTACATGTGACCAGATTGAAAGATTAAGATATTGGCCATGTCACTGAAACTGATTGGAGAGGTTTGATTCCTATGAGCTAAGCAACTTGGTAGCAACTCCCAATCGCATTTCACCAATTGTTGTTTCCAAAACAAGTCGAAAAGTGTTTTTTTTTTATTATTTACTAAAATTTTATCTTAGAGATATAATGCTAAACAAAATCGCCGCCCCCCCCCCCCCCCCCCCCCCCCAAAAAAAAACCCCCAAACAACACACCCCACCAACCACAAAAAACAAAATCGACGAAACAGCAAACACCAACAA
>JAMLFT010008558.1:0-13580 GCA_026544285.1 Pachyrhizus erosus | reverse complement strand
ATAGATAGATAGATAGAAAGCATATATTTAATGAAAGAATTTTTTTATGTGAGAATAAAAGAAATAAATATTTTTTATTACATGTTTATAATATTTATTTTTATGTTTGAGTTTGGTGTAATTTATTCCCGCTTCTTATAAATAAACACCTCAAGAAAAAGAAAAACAATGATATTCCTTTTATATTTTTCTCTTTTTATTAACTATATGATTGGGTATGTAAATGTACGGTAATGAAATTTAATACAAATTGATTATTATAACCCAAGTATATATTTTAGCATTTTATGTATTATATTTGAAATCTAATTCTCGGTTTAAATTGTATGATAAAAGAATGGTGTACACAGTGTTAAGACATGTCTTAATTTATATGTGTGGTCTAAAATAATAAAACTACTGTGTTTGGAACATACAGAAAGGAGGATGAGCAATAGAATACTTGCTATGGGCGAAAAAAGAAAGAAGGGGTCAACCAACCCTATTGACAAAGGAAAAAAGAAAAAGAAAATCATTGATTTAGATGAGTGGATCTTCCTATATGAATCTGATTCCGAGTCAGACTATGACAAGGGTGATGAGCTTTATCATCCAACAAGGACCCGAAAGAGAGCAAATCACAAAACACGTAAGAAAGTGATGTCATCAACTAAGGTTTAAGGTTTCATGTTTCTCATTCTTGCCTTTCTCTTAAAAATTAATTAATAAACAATTTATGTCCAAAAAAATAATTAATAAACAACTTCATTCTCAAAAGCATCAATATAATGATATGTATCACCTCTTGGACAATGTCAAACTTGTATGTAGCTCCATTTATACTGATTCTTTTACTCACTTGATTTCTCTTCATCAATCATGTCCACTGTTGCTTTCCTAACACATGCATGTAGACTACTCTGTAACCTACCATTTTTTTTGGGGTAACGCCATTATAGGTGAATTTTCCTGAGTTGTGATTTTATTTTTGTCATCGTGATGTTGATAAAATATTTATCATCTTTGTTAATGTTATATTTTAAAAAAAATCTAATTAACCAACTATTTTAATAAGATATTATTTTAAAATATTGTTTTGATAAGACTTGAGTCCTTACTTACAGAATTTAAATTTAGTTTCATTCAGACTAACTAAGGACTTATTAGTTCTAGTAAAAATTAATTAATGCATATAACTAAATATCACTCCAAAGAAAAAAAAAAAAAAGATTATATATTAGCCATAGCTGTTTGATTTGCTTCTGTTGGTATGATATTAACAACATTTATGTATCATATATTTATACATATTTATGAGTTTATGTTAAGAATATGATGTATCATATATTAACAATATGGTGCATGTATAACTATATAATGTACCGTGCAGTGTTACCTCCGAATGCTGTGCCAGAAAGTAATAACAGTCAAAATGTCTCTGACCTCCCACAAAGGTGAAAATCATGTTAATATATTATTTCTTTCTTCAATGGCTAGATTATTGTTTAACAGCATTAAACCTTGAAGGGTTCTTTCCAAACTATTAATAAGTGGTTTAATTATGCAGGGGTGACCTGAATGAGCTACCTGATGAGCCAGATAATCCTAATGTAATTTCTTTTCGCCTTTTGAAGATCTATATATATTATTTCTCATTATTTGAATATTGAGCGTTGCTAATGTTAGATTTTTTATTTCAAAGGTCGAGGATTATTACAGAGACGATACAAGCTTGAAACAGTTGATCAAGGTTTGAATTAAATATCATCATATTTACAACCCCATCCCCTTCCCTTTCCTACCTTTTTTGTCACCTCGTTTTTCATATGTATGAATGTTTTAGGAAAAATACATTGTTCATTTTAAACACCTAGACTACTCGATATTACTCACGAATAAACTTTAAAAGTATACTAAATAGTATATATATGTGTGTTAATAAGAAAAAGAGAGTGAAAATTAAGAAGAAAAATAAAGTCACACACAGCTTATGAAATTTTCTTTTTTCGTTAAGTTGTGGCTAAGGTATATGCGATAGGCATTAGGCCTATGAGTATAATTCCAATTAAGTCTTCCCAAACTATCTGAACTGAAGTTGCTATATTTCGGGGGTAAAAAATTGCGTCTTCGATTCATATTTTCCTTTCATAATTTGAAATTAATTATAAATAAGTTTAAAAAAAAAACAAACATACGATGCACATACGATGCACACACACACACACACATATATATATATATATATAATCATTAAGTTCTACATTTAATAACTGTAAATTAAATTTTTAATTATAAAAGTTAGGGGAAAGAAATGGTGTTCCTATCCAAGATTAAGAAAGCCTCCAAGCTTAAAAATATTTGTAGAAAACTCACATCTATCTCACCTGAAAAAATGAGTTATGACTATTAACTACTATGAATGGCATTTGTTTTGTGGCATTATAGAAATCTTGATAAAAAAAATTATGATTTATAACAGAGAATAATTTATTCAGTCACATTTAACTGTTTAAGAGAATTATTTTTCTTTTCGAAGTTTATTTTGAGAATCCTTTTGTATTATTCAAATTTGTTCCTCTTCATCACTGACACATTCCTATACATTTCATATTTATTTGGACATTTCTTTTAATATGTTTCACCTATTTAATTAATATTAGTTTAATAAAACACTTCCAACTGTTTTTTTTATATCTTTCAATAATGTACACGCGCTGATAGATCTATATACAAATTAAAGATACATTTGTGTTGTATATAAATATATTAAATGTGTATATTTTGTTCTATTTAATTTTTTTATGATAATAATTATTTTTTAAAATAAATTATCATTCTAACTTAGAGTTCTAAATTCGTCACTCTATATATTTTGATGTGTGTCTATTGTGCACAAATGCTATGAAAGCTAATGACACAAACACATCACCAAGTGGCATGACCAAATGAAATAACAAGCCTTACCTCACTAACTTTCTAAGATATAATCAAGTTTTCTTCAACATAATTTATTCCATGGTGAAGTTAAATACATAGCCTTGCATGCTGACCCTTAACATTTTCAGATGGAATCTTCCTCCGACGAGGAGCCTGCAGCATCCCCAAGTGAAGAAGGTGGACAACACACAACCACAGCAGAGCATGCAAGTTTCTGTCCTGAATTTGCTGGTAAGGAATTCTGCTCCATATACTTAACCTTTATATAGTTCTATTTTTATGTTGTGAATCTCCATCTTGTAACAAAAAATGTCTCATGGTGTCTCACCTTGAGAAGCATGGCTGTAACTATGTTGTTTCATATTCCTGTCAAATATATTTATGTTGCACGTTATAGATATTATGAATTCTCCTAAGTATATTTTATAATTTTTTTACTTTTATTTTTAAGATTTTATACCAATGGATATGGGAATATATCAGATTAGCTAAATTAAAGTGGTTTTTTATGTCTATACTCATTTTTAAACCATCTTGTCCGCGTGTCTTACATTAATTTTATATTAATATTATACAGTGTATTATACTTGTGCTGTGTTTTTTTTTTTTTTTTTTTTTAAATTTACTTTATTTCTGTATCTGTATCATGTCGCATTTTATTTCTTAGGACTCATCTAATAAGGGGGAAAACAGAACTTACCCATCTAACGGAAAAGTGTTTGAGCATACTAATGGGAGTAGGGGTTTAATAGTACCAATTCCCAATTGGCAGCACTTTAATTGTTGAATTATCATTTGAGGAAAATCTAATAGTCAACCACGGAGGAGAAGTATTTTAATAAGTAGCATAAAAATCAACTATTTCATTACACTGTAATATTATGCCAATGCTGTATTGCGTTTTTGTTGAGTGTATAGTATATATAGGAGACTTTTACATCTTGACTTGGATGGTTCTTGAACCAGGTCAAGACAAAAATAAACAAATCAATTAGATCAAAGTCCATAAGGTAAAGAGAAAATAACCTCTATTTGAAATGTATGTAAAAAGCACATCAAAAGAAGAATATTATAGAAAGGATATAATAACATTACTCAATGAAGATTTAGATCCTCTCGTGTTAGTAATTAACATGACAATATCATGTTATGGAAGAGAAAAATGCCAAATATTACAATAAGATGCATTATTATTTGTATAGAATCGATTTTTTTTTTAATGTTGTTGTTCCTTGCAACATACTCACCATTATCATGTTAGTAACAAAAATGAGAGCAACTTGCCCCCACAAATTAAGACAGGAAATTGGACTTGGAAAAACTTAACTACTGATTGAATTTCGTATGTTTACTGCACTCATTTTGCTATTTACGTGTTTGCTAAACTCTGGTAGTTTCTTTTTTATTAAAGTAAAGCCTCCAGGAGCATACAGTAAACTACAATCCATCTTGAGAGTTTATCCTTTTGTTTGAATGAAGTGCAACTAATTAATTATATTTTCCATCCTTTTTCTTGATACAGGTGAAAGCATTGGTACTAATTCTACGGCTGTTGTGGAAGAAAACGGGGACAAGTCACTGTGTGCAGAAGAGATATATGCTCCCCAAATAAACACTACACAAGTAAGTTCCCCAAATGTGTTGTGATATGTGCATTTTATGGGATTACTCAAAAATCAATATGTAGTAAACCTATTTCAAGATTTGTTACAATTGTGTGATAGTGCATCCTAAAATAATTATAGTTTAAAATTTTTAATATAAATTAAAAAATAAATATTTCAAAAAATAATATTTATTATAAAAAAATTAAATTTAATGAATATAATAATATTACTTTTTTAAAAATAATAATATTTATTAAAAATAAAACTAAATAAATATTTTAACATCTTATTAAAAATAAAAACATCAATCAATTTAGAATATTTTTATAAACATCAACTTATAATATTTTAGAACAGAGGAAATATGAGCAGAGACAAATTTATGAAACATCATTACCTATCCTCATTTGGCAACCGAAAATAATTTGAAAAGCACATAAAAGAAAATTTACGTCTTATACTTAAACTTGTATAGATGTCTAGTTTATACCTCCATGACACTTTCATTGAATATTATTCATCTAGCTCCTCTAAAATAAAAATGCATGTGTATATGGAGTTATTAAAATTTCAATCATTAATTTTTAACTAACCAAGTTGCTTGGCCAACAGGAACCAGCAACAGCTCACACAGAAGTCAGGGCGCAACATCTAAAGTTTAGGCAATTTTTCAATGGCGAAACTTCAACCATATCCGTTGCCAGTGATGTACATGATCAGGCCACAGACAAGGGAAAGGAAGTGCATCAAACAATCCCAACAATAGACTTATCAGTAAGGCAAAATGTTGAGCATGGCTATGCTAATGCTGCTGCTGCTGCTATCAGTTTTCACCATAAAAATGGTGAAACTGACAAAGGAAAAGGTAAAATGCCTGAGCATTCACCAAAACTGCTACCAGATGTCATGAAGAGCAGCACCAACCCCTCAAACTCAAGGCCATCATTTTCTCATTCAGAAGGTTCAAGCTTCTCTAGATGGTCCAATCCAAACAACTCTTTGTCTGGTTTGGATTTGAACCGTGCCCCAGATGAGCAAGGGGATTTACAAGGCATGATGAGTCCAAAAGTGAGCCAGTCACAAGTTTTCAACACTGGACAAGTACTGAACCAAAGAACACAGCTTAATAGTGCACTCCCTTTTGGTTATTATGACTTACAGAGGGGTGTTGGCTCACTCAACCCTATGGGTCCATTTCCTGTACAACACCCAAAGCCACTCCCAATGCCTTCTGGAAGCAGATTTATGGAGATGTGGATGAGAAATGGCCATCCTAACCAGCCACGAGGGGGTGCACTGATTCAGGATCAGGAAGCACAAAATGATGAAGCTGGTAATCAAGATAATGATGATGAAGAACTAGACTTGGAGCTTCGACTCTGAGTTTGGTAAAATGTAAATGATCACTTCCTTGTTGATTTAAACTCAGTCTTGTGAATTTTACCAAAATTTATTTTTATTCTCTCCAAATTTGCTTGCTTAATTGTTGCTAGACTTAAGATGGTTTGAGTAAACTCTTCCTATTTGATTAACCAAAATAGTGAATGTTAGTGTTTTGTTGATATGGAACCCTGTCACCATCTTATTTGGTTACAGTAGAGGTACATTTTGACACTTTTCGGGGTGTTATATTTTTTATATATACAATTCAATCATGCGTTGGTTATATTATTAAAAGAGGATAAGGCTATTAACAAGCACTTGTGCAAAGTTATTTCAATTTAATAAATAGTTTTAAATTCAAGTTTCATGTATGTGGTTTAAAAAAAAACTAAGACACTGATAAGATAAACTTCATAAATACCTATAAAATAAGATAATTAATTAAGTAAACAAATAAATTTTTCTCAAAAATCAAAATTAATTTATACATAAATTATCATTCAAATAAGACCTAAACTTTTTAAAACTTATATAGTGAATTTAACTAAATAATGAAAATACATGATTCAGTGGCAATGTTTAAAAGAATTAGAAGAACCGTATGAGATAATATATTTAACCTGAAAAAGGGTAGATGAAATGCGCAATGCTAGCAGCATAGAAACAATGCAGGGTTTTGAATACATGTTCAATGTAGCAAAGGAAATAATTCCTATTTTATGGAAGCACACATCACCAGAGAAAGATTCAAGTTGTCCCCTATTAATAATTAAACAACCCAAACCCAGATTCTCCCTTTGATTATTCAAGTTCCCATAAATAAAGTCCATGACTTGTTAGGAGCAAGGCGCCAGTGCGCTTAAGAGGTTAAGGTGCACACCAGACAGAAAGTATAATCCTAGTGACTTCCACCTCGAATAAAATCAGAACCCATGTCCCATTCATGATCTCCATCACCATCATAATTATTTTTGTTGTCTAGCACCCTCCGAAGTTGATTCTAAACCCCTCGAATGATAATAACATTAGGGACTACATTTATTTGGTAGAATTTTAATTAGCCACTATAGATTAAACAAAACATTTTAGAGACTATATAACATCAGTGACAAAGACAGCTCAAAAACTGAACGTTTAATATAATATTGATGTAAACTAAAAAAGAGTACCGTCCAAATGAATAACTACTCTTGCCCTTTTTACCATATCTATACATCATTGATTGCCAAGATGCCATCACACTCACCTGGACCACGCCACCACAGGTGAAACCCCACACTTGTGTATTTAATGTACTGGCACTTGGACTAAGAGTAGTGTCACCATCCTCAAGTTTCTTCGCGGAAAACGAGAACTCGGGCTATGTTAGATTCATAGACAGAGACAAAATCTTGAGAAAATAAGATATCAAGAGATTATTATCAGTGAAAACGGATGCAGGGTCAGTGGAGAAAACATCATGTGACTCCAGAAATCTTTTTAAGTTGACGCATTCTGACCACAGCAGTGTAAACCCTGTGCTTGCTTGTTAATGGTGCCAATGAAGGCCTTAACTAAAAGGATAAAACACAAGCACACATCACTTCAAAGGTGAGAGAAAGAGAGAAATTAGACCATAGGCAGTGTCATTTTCTGAATCTAAGAGTTATCCAGCTCAACATCAGGTTATCAAGCTCTCCATTGGCTCAACCCCTTACAAGAGCCATGAGAGAATTGGTAGCAACTAAAGAACACTAGTACTGTTCACGGCACATGCAATGTCCTCCACAACGGGCTTTTATTTTCGTTACTCTATTATATTTATTGCTTTTCTTTGTCCTTGTTCCCTGATTGTTTGTCCTATGGAATGCAAAACCCTCTCCACCAACCTTGTTGATTGGCCTTTCAAGCTCAGCTTTCTCAGATAAATCTTAGTGATTGTAAAAGCTTTCTGAGACCACCCACTTGCATATGTACCAGAAAAATTGTTTCACTATCTCTCTCTTCCAGGAATCCAGCATGCATATTATACCATACCATGCACTCATCATGTGAAGATTCAGCAATGCTCAAATAGGCGGGAATACACCATAAGCATCATCACATCACATTCATTTTGGAGCACCATTGAGGGAGGACTAGCGTGAGATGCACACTTTATATACACATGCCGTACGAAAATGAAGTCAAGTATCATTTTTGTATTATCATCAAAAGAATTGAAAATCTTGTCAATAAAACTTTCCTAGTAAACAATTTCACAAATGATTGTTTAACACGTGACATGCAACGGATTATAAAAATTTAAAAATGACTCATACATCTTTAGGTAGACCTGAAGAACTAGTGGTCCTGCATTACCGTAACATCAACATTGAACATGATTAAAAATAAATATTATACGACAGATTCTAACATATGGACAAAAGGAAACTGGAAAAAATCCTTCAGATTTAAGAGAACTTTATGATTTAACATATTGGCCAGATCACATGTCCATTCATCAAAATATCTAGCATATAAAAAGTAAGAGATCAAGTTCAATTGTACTTGCATCTCGAACTGCTCAAGTAACTAGCCTAGTTTTGATTCAGTTATAAACATGTAGACTTTTAAAATAATATTATGTCCTTTTGGAAGTATATAGGAAAGATAATCGTTCTCTTCATAATCCATAAAAAATCACCCAAAAACTATCATTTTGTAAATATTAAAAGCTGGAGCTGGAGCTTAAAATGCTACTTAAGTTTTATTTTTCCTGAGTCAGCATAACATCATAATATTAATACAAAGTATTTTTTTAATGACTATTTCTATTACAAAAAAACTTCAATAGAAATTCTCTTTTTAATTATAATTTTATTATTTAAAAATCTCAAGATTTTATTTAAAAAATTCAAATTATTAATTGTTAAATATATGATTGATGCAACATATTATATTGAGATGAGTATTATACTAATTGTAGTTATAATTATAATAGATAACACTTATCAATATTTTCACTATCAAATTTTTTTATATATTTTCAAGAAAAATAAGTTAAGTAACAGTAAAATATTGCACGAGATTTTAAGAGGAAATTGAAAAAAATAATAATAATAAAAAATTTTATATCATGTAATGTCAAACAAACTAGAACATTATAACTCCAAGTTCCAACCTCTAGCTAGCTAGAGTGCTAGACCCAGTACAGTGAATAGTAATATGCACAAAAAGGCAGGGTCTATCTGTGGCGCCGATTGCACTGGCTAGTATTTAATTCCAGGCACTGCAAAACTGTTCAGAGTCCAGAAGATTGATAAGTTATGAAATAATTATTACAACATCGTTACTCCAAGAAGAAAATAAGAAAAGAGTATGACACAAATGTAGATTGTCAGTCTACAGACAGCTATCTAACAGCCTTATTCACAAGTACTATCACAAATGAATAAATTATATAATATTTGTTCAAATTATTACTATATGTTATTATTATCTATTGTCCAGCCATTACAAGGTAGTCTCCATCATCTTTTATGACACAAAGATTAGGCCTCGTGTGTACGGAAACGCCATTTACCAGCCTTCAAGTGCCTCCTCGTATGAGAAAAAAAAAGCATAGGAAAGCAAACCGATATGATGGACTCTTGTGTTTTTATGAGGGGCAATGTTTTCTTTTGTTTGATATTTGGGAATAAAGTGACCGACACACTACAATCAATGTTAGCATATTTCTAAGTTAAACTGTGAGTTCAGAGTCAGCAAGCCAACCAAGTGACCCAACCAATATGAATACTCAGAGGATGCTTAATGTATGTGGTATGTTTCAATGCACAACTCATGTAGAGTATGTGTGACCTACAATTCTCCTTTTTAAATGCTATAATTAAAGTGATACACATTACTCAGAAGCCTCTTATCCTCTAAATAAATACTAATACATTTAAAAAAAATCATAATAAAAATAAATGTAATGTTAATTAATTAAAAACTACTGGTAATAATTATAAAAATTAATAAATTAAAATTTAACATTAATTATTAAAATTAATAAATTAAATATTCTTATCAATATAACTTATAAGATAATTATTATAAAAATTAATAATCTAATCATACATACGATAATTTATAATGAAGTAAAAATGTATTCTTTCACACTATGAGTTAATAATAAAATATTTACCCAATCTTGTATTCCCATTTCAACTCTTATATTTCAGGAGATAGGGCATCTTTTATAAAGACTCTAGATTGTTTATCAAGAAAATAAGTTGTCACAAAAACATGTACCTGACCACATCACATGAAAAAATTCATTCCTGTTATTCCACCCAATATGAACTCTTCCTCCCAATATGAACTCTTCCTCGTACGAATATCATATGAATAAGTTGCTAAATAACTACCATATCAAACAAGTCAATTTTGCAAACACGGGTAAGGTTTTCCTATACATAAAAGTACTTCAATCTACTAGACCAATGGATCTTCTTTAACAACAAAAAATTATGTGCAAGTTTGTGTGCGAACATGCATGTGCAAATTATAAAATCTAAACTTGGAATTCTGTTTAATTCCGATTGCAATATTTCCTGCATAAGAAATCAATTTGACAAATACTAACAAGTCTCACTTTGTATGTTGCTTTTAACTACCTAGTCAAAAAGGTCATTTTAATAAATACTAATATGAATTCTCAAACAAGTAAATGCACTCCATCTCACCAGGCTAATAGGTCTACTTTAGCATTTGACATGATGATTATAACATAGTAAATACAACAAATTAAACAACCTTAAAACCAATCTGTTTAGTTAAATTTTGGCAGCAATATTACAAGTAAAAGAACATTTTTCACATTGATAAAACATGTGATAGACACATGCTTGAGATATGCCCAACATGAAGCATCAAGACAAAATTATAACCCAAAAGATTCCGTAAATTCCAAAATTAATGAATTTGTTGGCCATTGTTCTTTAAGGTCTAAACAGATATAGACACCCCTGCCAAAAAATTATGTGAATTGAATTTATGGTATGTATACTAGAAACAATGTGAAGTAGAAAAACAGCAAAATATAACCACCAAAATTGTTGTTTAATTAATATGACATTACACAAATTAACAAGCTGCAGAAAAACATCACTAATGATCCAACTCAAATCTCCAACGCAAAATGAAATCATGATGCTTTGAACGAAGAATTAATCAAATGCATGCATCAATTGAGACAAACAGAAAAACAAAATAATAACTAAGCAATCCCTCTATTAAAAATTTGCTAAAAAAATATATTTGCCGGACAAGATATGATTAATTACATAGCAATTGAAGGGTTATTTTAACAATGCGTCAGGTTCAGAATGAAACTGAAAATTTTCAGAGGAAAAATCTGGTAAGTGAAAAAATGTACATATTTACTAAAAATTCGGTGTGAATGTTAGGAGGGAAAAGAGTAAGTAACCAGAAAAAGAAAAAGACAACATTATAAACAGTTAGAGGGAGCTCCCTTCAGTCCAAGCACAGACAAGAAAAGGAAGAAATTTACCTCCCGCATCATTCACACATTCACAATAGCATATCATGATGCCGAAGCTATTGTGTTTGAATGAATGAGTCAGCAGCTAATTCAAACCCCTTACCCATCCATGAGTGGACTGAAGGAAGCTCTCTTCAACTATTCCTAATAATAAATGCATCTTGAATATTAATCCAAAATCGATTTTAATTCTAATGAAAAAATAACTTGAATGCCAAGAATGTTAAAATATTTCAACATATCTAACGTCTATCAAAATGATGCAATGTTCATACAAAATTGCAAAATATATTTAGACTTCAAAACATCAATGATTGCGTGTTAGATCTTTAATAAATAAGTGAAATTATTCACATCTGCCACAGGCACAAGAACAACCAAAGATAATTATAAAATACAATTAGATATTGAAACAAAAATAACAGTATTTATGAAATTTTAAAGTGAACTTACTTATAATTTCCACAAGTAATCAATTTAATCAAATAAAACTTTCTGATCAGCAGGCACTACATGTAATCTTAACAATACATCATAGCCTGTAATTCATATATTTTTACAATATAACAGGAATGTTTGAGATATATTTCAAATATAGTTCTGGCATGTGAAACTTATTTTTTAAGGTAAGACCAGATATAACTACACTAAAGAAGGAATTATATTCTGCATAAAACCCTTGTCCTTTCCATTTGAAAATATGTTCATAAATTAGGAATTACAAGTTTACTGCAGACTCAGATGCCAAAGGAAGTAATATATTTTTTCGGAGTCAGCATCAACACTACAACCTTAATATTGGCTTTCAAAATAACAGAAAAAGTATTAAACCAAAGAACCCTAACCCTAAGCGTTAAAGCAGCTAAAGAATGGCAACCGGCGATAAGACATATTGAGAATTTCTCAGGAAAATTTTCTTACACAATAACAAAATAGTGTGTCTTTGTTTCTAAACCTTTGCTTATCCATGCACAAGTACTGATGGATCAATATATACATCTAACTACAACGTATAATTAAGCCAAAATCAGAGCTTTTTCTCTGATTTGAACACGTGTACAATGTTATAATGTTATATTCACATAAGCAGAAAAACTAAAGGGTCAACTTATGATATAAAGCAAATAACAAGCAAAAAAATCTACTATACTACATCATTTACTTTACCATTATCATAAAATCCCACCATGAATCTGAAGCTTCAACTTAAGGATGACATGAGAAGCACTGCCGAAAGAAACGAGACCCAATATGACAGAGAAAGGGGGTGAAGAAAATATGAATTAGAGGACCAATGACTTATATAAGTAAATTAACAAGTTAAATCAAAGAAAAAACCTAAGAGTGCAAAACTTATAAAACGGGAAAGCAGAAGAGAGTTGAAGGGTCAGAAGCAGAAATCAGTGAAGAGAAGAGAAGGTGCATTGCAGAAGTCGCAGAGAGAGAAAAGGATGGGAAGTGTCACTATCTTCATTAGAGTCAGAGAAAGGAAAGCGATTGAAGATCTCATAACCACACATACAAATCTGGCAAAGCACTGTTTCCAAAAGAAAAGAAAACAAAGGTAAGGAAAAATCATCTTTATCTTTTCCCAGCCAGGGAATTCTTTTGCAGGAGACTTTTGCAAACATATGATAATAAGATAGATATAGAGTAGCAGAAGTAGAGCGTTTTTCTTTCTTGTTGCTTCTTCCTTTGTGATAACTAAGTCATCAACCTCCTCCTTCTCTTCTACACACACACCCTCTTTCTTTCTCTCCCTGAAAATTGATAGAGACCCTTACCACACACACATAAAATCCAACCTACCTGTACTGTTTAAGTACTGTAAAGAAAGAGATAAATAAATAAAAAAGTGAAGTGGGATGAAAGGTGGGGGTTCTCATTGCCCCTTTAAGTCATTCTCTCTCATCTTTCTGCCTGTCAATTCACTCAACTGTAGGGCACTATTTTCTATTACACTCTTTAGTCACTGTCTCTAGGTTTTAGATTTTGATTTTTTTTTTCATATCAACAAATTTGTTAACATTAATTTTTAAATTTTTTAAGCAATTAAAGATAAAAAAATACTATTCAAAAATATAAACAATTTAAAACAATTGCTTAATAAATAATTAAATAATTTATTAAAAATTATAATTTAATATATTTTTATTTGATATTAT